>JABFPP010000001.1:0-37941 GCA_022817365.1 Mallateleia sp. ZL-2020
GTTTCTTCACGATAACGCACCAGCGCATACGTCGATTGTTGCCATATCCAAAATCCACGAATTGAAGTTCGAATTGATGCCACATCCTCCCTACTCTCCAGATTTAGCCCCCAGCGACTACTACCTATTTCCTAACCTCAAAAAATGGCTTGGCGGTAAAAGATTTCAGAGCAACGAAGAAGTCATCGAAGCTGTAAATCAATATTTTGAGGAGCTTGACAAATCTACATTTAAAACTGGTATAAGTAAATTAGAACACCGTTATGAGAAATGTATCAGTCTTGATGGAGATTACGTTGAAAAATAAAGCAAAAAAAGAATTTTAAAAAATTGTTTTTCTTGGTCAGGCCGGAAACTTTTCACCCCACCCACGTAGAAACAGAGCAACTTAACTAGACATTATTATTTGTTATAAATAATATAATTTTCTTAACAAAATAAATCAAACTGCCATTCCCACTCGAGATAATCATCCTCCAATAATGATTATACATGAACTGCAATCATCCTTGCCTCACTTTCTATAGCAAGAATGAAGGCAGCTTTTACAGTAAAAACGACCGCGCCAACCGCCGAGAGTAGTAGACAATCGCGTTCTTGCATCAAAGTACAAATATATGACAAATATGAAAAATGTGAAATGTTAAAGACATGTGTAATTTGCTTTTCTAACAAAACATGTGATTGTGATTATTATAAATCACCATCCGTTGGTTTTGTTAGTTTTGTCTTATTATAATATTTTATAACAATAAATTAAAAAATACATATGTAATATATTTTATATAAATATAATAATTAATTTTTGGAACATTTGCAAAGATGCCACTACAAATATATAGGTATGAAATAAGTTGTTGAGTTAGCCCCTTTATCTTCTAAGGCGTTGATATACTATGTAATTTCTAAAAAACAATAAAATTTCAGTTTCCAAGTGGCCTGGGGTCTACTGAATTCGAAATTCATATATGTAAAATTAGTTGGCGCGGAACAGATGTTATTAGAAATAAATTGATATGTTCATATTGTACTGAATTGTAGGTATAATAGCAGATGAGTGTAATAAAAAGAAACGGTTCAAGTGGAAGGAGAGTGTGAAAAAATGACTTAAATGATGAAAAGGGAGATTAAAAAGGAGAAAAAAGATAAAAATAGAAATAAAGAGAGATATCGGGAAAGTAGAAGTAGAAGAACAGGGATGGGGGAATAAAAATAGGTCAGACATTAGCTAAAATTAAGAATAAGATTTGGAAATAGTTTAGTAATAGTAATTTAAATAATAGTGTGAGTCACAAATGATTGGATAATGATTTATTCTTCTTCTAATATCTTATAAATAGAAAATGTGTGAATGTGAACAAACTGTAAGACAATTTTGTCAACAAGATAACCGAAATTCATTAACCCTCCAGTCGCGTACTTTTTAGTGTCCCTATTTAACCTAAAAATTTCCATTCGAACTTTTCTCTCTTATTAGAGGAGGGTTAAGGCAATCGTATAAGAGATAATCGATATAAAGAAGATGATCAAAAGAAAAATTGACAATACAAATATAAATCCACTAATGGATCAGTTCTAAACATTTATTTATATACACAAACCATTCATTAAAATAATACATGCTAAATAAATATAGTAACTTTCTATTTTTGAAGTCAAAAGAATAGTATTTTGAAAACCCACTGCACGAAAGGACAATTTTGTGAAAATCAATCTGAAGAGCTCCAGCTAATATTTTGCAAATAAATGAGGCAAAAAAGAAAGAGCAAAAACTACTATACCGTATATTAAGGAAGAACGCTCCACAGAGCAAATTAAAAAAAAAACAATTCAATTTTTGTAATTAATTTTTTAGAACTAAGATAATTAATATTTTAAATTTTATTCAGTTCTGATGTTTAGATTGTAAATTACTTAATTTATAAAATTGTATATTCTAACGTCAATTTCATAAGGCGCATGATAATTTAGTGTAATTTCCGACTGATATATGTTAAAAACTAGACGTCAGAATTGTGTGCAATTTTATATATTTGCTTATTAAATGTTAATCTTTCAGGAAAATGAAAAGTGTCATAATCTTTGTTTTTTTAATATAAATAGTAAATGTACTGTACAGTTAATCAGCAAGGATGAGAAGTACGATACAGTTGTCACTTTTGTGGAGCGATACTTTAAAGGACATATTAAAAAATGAATCTGGACACACCTGACAGATATTGCTGTGAATTTTAATAAGGTTTATTAAACGGTTTTAGTAAAAACTCAATATTATTACGATATATAACATATCTAACAAACTAAATTCTATTGTAGTCAGAGGCAAGAACAAACTACCTAATAATAGGCACCATAATGTTTATAAAATTGTAAAGATTGTGATAATTCCTATATTGGTAAAACTGAAACAGTTATGGAAATACTTATCAAGGAAAACATTAACAATTTCAAATTAGATATGGAAAAATATAACGTCTTAACAAATCATGGATTACAGAAAAATCACACAATTAATTGGAATAATGTGAGCATTCTTGATATTGAATCTAACCAAAATAAACGTAATTTTTTGGAAATGATAAATACAAAATTGGATAAGAAAGCATTGAATTTACAAACAGACTTCTTTAATATAGTGTAGTTTAATATAAAGTGTAACAAGATAGTGGGAAGCAACGAGGGAAGGGAATGATTTAACGTTCAGATGGAGTTTATTTTTTATGAGAATAAAAATTAAGAGGAAAAGCAACAAAGGAGAACAATGAAAAATACAGTTGGAGAATATAGAGCATATTCAATAAGGCTATAAAATGTTAATACAAATTTAAATAGGATTATTAAATTTAAAATTAAATTAATATTTACCTGATATTGTTTGCTGACTAGTTCTTTCCGCTTTACGCTTACATTTTTTAGGTTCACGAACCATTTTATTACAGTCGTCATTTTGATCACTTTTTTCTTGTGATGTAAACATTCCATAATGTAACTTATCCAGTAACGTTCCAATTTTTAACAGTTCTTGTTGAGCAACAGGTAAACGGTAATAATTGATATGAATATCTTTGTTGTGTCCCAAATATTCTGCAACTTCTTCTATCTCATTATCTGCAAGTTTTAATTTGCGACATTCCGTTGCTAAATGTTTTCTTAATTTCGTAGCTTTTAAATTTTCAAAATTTGCAGCATTGCATTCTTTTCCAAATTGCCGAATTAATTTACAAGATTTTAGGTGTCTGTCCTTGTTGTGAGTATTCGGAAGACCGAAAATATATTTATTGTCCGAAGGTACACCAGCTTCAGACCGATATTTTAATATCAGCTTAATACATTCTGCTATGTCTTTCGTGATTATAACAGGCACGTCCCTATTTTTTTTTCCGCGAATAACAAATCGTATGTATTTTTTTGCAAGTTTTTGTGCATTCGCAGATAAATCTTGTATTAAATTAGTATCAATGGATTCATGATTTTGAAAATCTTTAATTTTAACTCTTTCCGATTCTCCGGAACGTTTTCGACTAAAAGTTTGCATTGATACCAATGTCAACTGAGCTAATTTCAACCATGCGCCGTATGTGTAATTACGTCTTAAATTATCATAGTTTAATCTTCGGTTTTCATTTACATAATCATAAAATTTCTTTACCTCTTCAGCAGATGGAAGTTCATCTTTTTTATTTCTAGAACGAGAAGCTTGTTGTTCACCGATTAATTTATGAATAGGTTTAAAGTACTCGACATTGAATACATCAAAGAACGAAATAACTTTGTTTTTTTTATCTACGTTTTCTTCCTTGGCATATTGCATTTTCAATATATCTCCACATTCTTTGATTAAAGTTCCAACATGTGTCATTAGTGCTGGCGATTTGAATTTTTTTGACTTTGCTGAAAATCCACCTATTTCGTACACAGATTTCTGAAATACATCATATTTACTTGCTCTAAATACATCAGATAGATTTAAAATCTCATTATCATTTTTACGCAAGCATATTAATAATCTACTTAATATTCTCAACTTTTGCCTGATCATGTAATATTGAAACGATTGGTACTTCTCACATGACCAGTTTCCATAGGATATAATAAGATTGTCATGGATTGCACTTATGGTTATGTCATCGTTCCTCATAACAGGAATGATCTCATTTTTCAGTGTGTCAGAAGCATGGTCACACATGCGGGATTCAACTAAAATACCCGATACAATTCTTGATTTACAGGTTGCTGGAATTTTCGTATGGCATATATGATGTCTGATATTCGAGCGCGAATAAACTTCATTACAATTTGAACATGTAATGTATTTATTTGCTGGCTTTTCATTTGCATTTTTTGCTAAACGCCTTTTAGTAATTAAAATACCTCCTGAAGAATGTTTGTTGTACTTTGCAATCCCTTTACTCCGTAATATATTTATAATTTGAAGTCGTTCCTTTGTTCCTTTCTGAAGATGAATAAATTTCTGAACATCTTCTTCATTCTTATGAATAACTTCTAAATGTCGGACTATTTTATTAACCATTTTTCCACAAAATATACACGGATATTTCTTTAAACCTTCATCCGACCTTTGAACGCGCTTATCAGTAACTTTTGTTCCAAACGAAGTTTGAAGAATTTCTGACTGCTCAGTACTTTCTTCATTGACATTAGAAGATTCACCTTGATTAAAATTTTCAATTTCTGACAAATTACTAGGAACATACTCAGAGTTTGACACATCTTTACTACTTTGCAAAGTAGTTATCAGAGCTGAAGATGAATTTCTATCGTCTATAAAATCTAGTTTACTTCTCTCATCTTCTAGAACTGCGCTACATAAATTCTCTGAAAAGAATACAAATATATTAGTTACCAGCAGTCTATTAAAATTTGTGTAAAAAACTTATCAAACTATAATTATCTGAAATTAGACAATATCGCAATAGAACGTATGTGGGGAGAAGTGGATTATGTGAGCAGTCAAAATGTACCCAAGTAAAAATTGAATTAGGCGCTGACGAGTTAACGCAAGGCTTTGACCAGGTTAAATATACTTATCTAGATAAATATACTTATCTAGATAAAACTTGCCATACAGTGATGAGGCGCTAGATAATTAATACTTTTTTAGATACAACTTGCTAGATACTGACAAGGGGCTAAATAATGAACACTGGTCTATTTAAACTTGCCTGAGACTAGATGAGTTTTTCAACAGTGAATGTTGTCAAATACTAGATTAGTAAAACTATCAAGAACCTTAATAGATACCTATTAGTAAATAAAAAATAAAATTCCCAAGTAAAAGTGCAAACATGCGTTGGTAAATTCAAAAAAGGCAATAGGAATTGGCGGTATAAAAACTGTTGAGCCGGTACTGGTTCAGTACCGAAATATAACAGTCACATTTCAGTACTGATAAGGTACCGGAGATATACTGATTCAGCATCAAGCCAGTACTGAAAAAATTTTGCAATGCAGTACCAGAAGGAAGTACTGAATTAGTATCTGCTAATACATATTTAGTACCACGCCAGTATAGATAATTTTATCAGTACTATGAATGTTGTTATATATACCGCACCAATACTAATTCCGTACCAAGCCAGTATTGAAATATTTTGCAATGCGGTGTAGAAAGGAAGTAATGAATCAGTATCGCACCAATACTAAATCAGTACCACGCCGGTAACGAAACATTTTCCAATGCAATATCGAAACCAAGTACTGACTCAATAACGCATTTGTATTAATTCAGTACCACACTAGTACAAAAAATCTCGTTCATGCAGTAGCACAAACCGTTACATTACGATTACAGCTCCAGTATTGATTCAATACCACGCCAATACTGAAAAATTTTTTAATGCAGCACTGGAAGAAAGTACTCCATTAATATTACGCCAGTATGGATAATTTCATCCATGCAGTACTACAAACCGTTACATCCCAAGTAGAAATTGCCGGTATATAATCAGTACTCGCTACCGGGCTAGTACTGGTTCAATGTCGAAAAATGACAGTCATAATTAAGTACTGATTCGGAACCACATCAGTATTGATTCAGAACCATGCCAGTAATGAAAAATTTTGCAATGCAATACCGAAATGTAGTACTGAATCAGTACCTCACTAATACTAATTCAGTACTAAGTCAGTATTGAAAGATTTTGAAATGTAGTTCCGGAAATAAGTACTAAATCAGTACCGCACTACTACTGATTCATTGCTATGCCAGAACTGACAGATTTAGCAATGCGGTACCGTAATGCAGTACTCTATTAGTGTCTCACATGTATCACAAGTAAATGTACCAAGTATAATTGGTACATTTGGTACCAATGAAACATTTGGTAGCAATGAAAAATTTTGCGATGTAGTACCGGAAATAAATACTGAATAATATACCAGAAGTAAATATTGATAAATAAAAGTTAAATGAATAATGCTAAATGACAATAATTAACACTAGAAGGACCAAAGAGGCAAAATTATCTCCGGACCTCACATTCTACTACATTATAATTACATAACGTCGGTCTTCTTTAAATAGCTCGATCCTTCTATTGTTAAATATTATGACAAAATTAAGTAAAAACTGGTTTTTACCAAAGATTACAACTATGTTTCCTTATGTATTTTGACGCACTGAATCCGAATCCAGGGCAATAATTGTCCCACCATCCTTCATTTTCTCTCAAATCGCCAACAAACCCCATTAAATGAAAAATAGAAAAACGAAAAATACAAAAAATAGATTACATGTATTGTACTTTAATTGCCTGAATTCATATTTGAAGTCGGAATCATTCTATCACCCTTCAGCATTTTATATCGTACAAAGTAACCTTAAAATACGGGAAAGTCCGAGGATTCTACAGAGTATCCCGATTAAAATTGGTTTTGGGAATATCTCGAAATATACGCATCGGATCAAAAATGTGGGTAATGAAGGTTGTTCGTCTCAATCGAGGCCAACCAATGATACTAAATTTGATCTCCCCCCACCTCTAACCCCGGGGGTGTAAGTGGGGCAACTTTGAAATTTTAAATGGGAATCCTGTTTTTAATTATAGATTTGGATAGTACATAAAAATACATAACTTTTATTCAGATCATTTTTACAAAAACATGATTATTTCAAAAATTATAACCATTTTATTATTGCATTGTAACACCATAATAATTGAAATATTGAAATGTTGATAACTTTTGAAATAATAATTTTTTGTAAAAATGATTCGAATTAAAGTTATGTATTTTTTATGTACTATCAGAATTTATAATTACAAAAGGATTCTCATTTAAAATTTCAAAGTTGCCCCACCTCCACTCCCGGGGCTAAGGGTGGGGGGAGATCGAGTTTAGTTTCATTAGATGGCCCCCATCAAGACAAATAGCTTTCATTGCCCGCTTTTTTTGATCCGATGCGTATGTTTCGAGATATTTCCAACACCAATTTTAATTGGAACACCCTATAGGATCCCCGGACATTCCCGTATTTTAAGGTTACTTTGTACGATATAAAAATGCTGAAGGGTGATAGAATGATTCCGACTTCAGATATGAATTCAGCTAGTTGAAATACAAAAGGATAAATACATGTAATCTATTTTTTTGTATTTTTCATTTAATGGGGTTTGTTGGCGATTTGAGAGAAAATGGAGAGTGGTGGAACAATTATTGCCTCAGATTCGGATTCAGCGCGTCAAAATACATAAGGAAACATAGTTGTAGTTTTTGATAAAGACTACTTATTTTTTTGTGCCTGTGTAATCAGTAGCGGTTTGGTACTTACATTTAATATAATGAAAATTACATTTAATATAATTTTGTTAATGAATTAGTACTAATTCCAGTGTCGCATTGGTACTGAAATTTGATATTGGATTAGTATTTATATTCGAGTTCGAACTGATGCTGACATTCGGTATTGAATTGGTACTAATATGTGGTACCGCATTGGTAGGGGAATAGTATATTATTCAACGAGGAAAAAATAGTTATACACAGTATTTTATTCAACGAAAAAACAAAATATGTTGGTATACCGAAGGGATACCAACATGTTTTGTTTTTGTATTGGGTAAAGTGTTTCACGTTGACACAATTTTGTGTCCTTGTTGATCACATTTTAAGAATATATTATTGCAATGTTTTGAACAATGACAAAAAATTGTCTCTAGTACTATACCACACTGAAAATTAAATCGGCCCGAATTTATTATCCCAGTAAACTGCCAACTGAATACAGAAAAACAGTACTGTACCAGTACTATGCCAGTATTGCGCTGAAGTAGAAGTGAAGTAAAACTTACAAAGTAATAATAAGATATTTAAATTAACAAGGCTCAGCAGATCTTACAAAATCTCGTCTAGAATGTTTTGTATTATTTATCAAACTATTGAAAAACTAAATTAAAATTCTCTCATATATGAGATTATTTTCAATTTCGTATAAAGCTTACAAAAATATATTATTATGATATTGTTTTGAATATTTATTTTTAAATTAAATAATTTATTATTTAGGGGAGACTCAGGACGTTTTGGCACCGGAAATAAATTAAATTGAATGTATCCGTATTTCGAGCACTGTTTTGCCTGTTCAGTTTCATCGGTTTCCAGTGTCAACATTTCCTAAGTCTCCCCTATTTATATAATGCTTTATTTATACTCATCCTTAAATAAAAATTATTACCGGTATTCAGTTTTCTAAGAATGTACGATTACAAAATTTTTTTGGTTGATATCTTGAAAGGCATTCACTAGTTAAAACAATAATGAAAACAAATAGAATCAGGAAAAGTCTTTGGACTAATAAGCTACAGGGCTCAAATACGGAATGGCATGGTACAACGGGAGATTGTAAACTCCTAGTGAAACGCGCTGATAACGGAAAAAGATTGTGTAAACTCCTAGTCAATTAGCGTTCCCTCTTCCCACGATCTGGCATATACGATATTTCCCTTATCACTTTATGAGACTTATGAAACTCCTAGTTAGACAGTTTGTCATTAATTTGTGGTAATTAAAGAAATATGTAAACTCCTAATGAAATATAACAATAAACATATAAATAAATCAGAAATTGGGCTGTTCCTAAATTATCTATTTGGACTGCCATTTTTACCAGCTCATGATGTAAGAGATTGTTTTTGTATGGACTTTATGAGTATCCAACCACAGGATAAAAATGTAGATAAATTTTGCAACTATTTAATTGAAACTTATATATCTGAGGGTGCACTCTTTTCACTATTAAAATAGGCACAAGCCACATATAGGAAATATGCTATCATAAAGGAAGAATTTTTAAAATACATAAATGACGTAAACCATTAGTTTAAGTATGTAAAAATTGCTTCCACGTTTAATAAGCAAGGCAAGGTAAAAACAGAGGATAGTCATAATGTCGATGCCGAAGAATTGTAAATATATCTTTTTTAATTGAATACACGCAGAAAAAAATTACGTTAAAAATTACTATACTGTATGATAACCAAAGCCCGAATTAATGTTGAAATGAAGTTGGTTACAATAAATTGAGACTGATAGTAATAGTATCGAAAATGACAAATTCGATTTTGACATATAACCAAGACCTTCGAATTTTGATTGAAAAGTCAAATGCAAATAAACATTTTAATTTCAATCACCCAAAACAGTTTCATTTAAAAACTTTGCAATTAAATTTTAAATATAGAGATATAAATATAAATTGCAAAATTAATTATATATAACAATTTTAATATATTAACATATATTTATATATTTTTTTTTATATACTTGTGGAAATTGCAATTAAATAAATATTTAATAAAATATTATGAACAATAAATTATTAAAATTTCATAATCTATTCTTAAATGTAATATAACATTTTTTAGTGGGAAAGTTGAGTCGACACAATAATCATTCTTACATCAAATATGAAAGAAGTCCTTCTATCTGTACGCAATTTTTTAACTAATGAGAAGCTTCTTTCTACATCAGTAGACGTTACTGGATCGTGTTTAAAATTGTATAATTCAGAGGCTTCAAAATCAAAATAGTTTTTAAATGCATTGGAACACTGTATATTTTTTACTTCCTGCAAAAAACTATATCCAGGATTCTTCCGTAAAACTATTTGTAATTTCTGACTTGCCAATATTGAAGCTTCTCCTATTAATAAAATGTTTTAAATACACTAAGGTACAAAAATAACTATATATTATTACGAAAACCGTCAATCTTGTAGTAATATTAAGGAATATGACAATTTCTTACAGTATTATTTAATTTGCTCTGAAAGGAAGTGACTTTTTGAATTCTTATGGACTATAAAAACAATATAAATATGTTATATTTTTAAAAAATAGTAAATAAAATAAAAAATTCTTCTTATAGTTTGTAATACTTTTTACTTCTTATAGTTTGTAATACTTTTTACATTTTATTTCTCTAGAGCTTCTTTCAATTCTTCAATCATCTTTACACTTTCATTTTCATTAAATTTTACCATACTGTATAAGAAAATTTATGAAAAGATTGATAAAATTTAATATACTTCTCGCAATTTATCTATAAATGTATAATAAATCCAACATTGAATATATTTTATCCTCGCTTTATCATACAGTATAGGAATAATTATTATAATTTTTTTTATCGTATATAAAATAATCATTAAAAATTTTATGGCTAGACCGAATTCAATACGAAAAACGTCACCTGTTCGTTACTGATGCAGCACCATATATGGTAAAAGCAGAACAAATTTTATAGAAAAAATTTACAAGACTTGTACATATCACTTGCCTTGCTTATGGACTTCATCGTGTTTCCAAAGTAATTTGAAACCATTACGTAGATGTGAATAAACTCATATCTAAAGTGAAAAAAGTATTTGTTAAGGCATCACCTTGCGTTAATAAATTTAAACAACTTTTTCCAAATCTTGCCCTTCCACCTGAACTCATAATCATTCGTTGGGGAACATGACTTAATGCTGCAGTATATTACTCTCAGCATTTTGATTCAGTCAAACAAGTTATAAACATTTTCAAACCAGAAGATTCCACTGCAATATGTGAAGCACAAAATTTGATTAAAAAAACAAAATTGAAACATGATCTTTCTTATATTTAAAATAATGATCCCTGACAAAGTCAATGAGCTATGAAATACGAATTTAGCTTTGATCGAAAGTGTAAAGATGATTCAAGAATTGAAAGAAGCTCTTGAGAAACAAAATGGTAAAAAGTGTTACAAACTATAAGAAGTAAAAATATATTAAAAATTTTTTATTTCATTTACTAATTTTTAAAAATATAACATATTTATATTGTTTTTATAGTTCATAAGAATTCAAAAAGTCATTTCCTTTCAGAGTAAATTAAATAATACTGTAAAAAATTGTCATATTCCTTAGTATTACTACAAGACTGACGATTTTCGTAATAATATACAGTTATTTTTGTACCTTAGTGTAATTAAAACATTTTATTAATAGGAAAATCTTGGCAAGTCAGAAATTACAAGTAGTTTTACGGAAGAATCCTGGATATAGTTTTTTGATTTTGAAGCCTCTGAATTATACTATTTTAGAAGTTTATATTATAGTTTATACAATATTTAGAAGAAGCTTTTCATTAGTTAAAAGATTGCTTACAGATAGAAGGACTTCTTTCACATTTGAAAATCTAAAAATGATTATTTTGTCGACTCAACTTTCCCACTAAAAAATGTTATATTACATTTAAGAATAGATTATGAAATGTTAATAATTTATTGTTCATAATATTTTATTAAATATTTATTTAATTGTAATTTCCACGAGTATATAAGAAAAAAATATATGAATATATGTTAATATATTAAAATTGTTATATATAATTAATTTTGCAATTCATATTTATATCTCTATATTTAAAATTTAATTGCAAAGTTTTTAAGTGAAACTATTGTGGGTGATTTAAATAAAAATGTTTATTTGCATTTGACTTTTCAATCAAAATTCGAAGGTCTTGGTTATATGTCAAAATCGAATTTGTCATTTTCGATACTATCATTATCAGTCTCAATTTATTATAGCCAACTTCATTTCAACACTAATCCGGGCTTTGATGATAACCTTGTCATATGAACTTTTGTTTGAGCTATTTACAACGACATCTACAGAAACTTATCAAAAATATCTAAATTTTTCTTATAAAGTATAGTAAAAATTTTGGTATTTGAAATAAATTTCCGAAGATGTGGTTATAAATAATTCAAACAAATGTTCATATGACAAGGTTATCATACAGTATAGTAATTTTCAACGCAATTTTTTTCTGCATGTTTATATTTTTTTGAATTTTAAATATTGTTATACTGACGAAGTGCTATGCACGATATTTTTAATCACACCCGTATTATTTGATTTACGGACAGTCCTAAGTCTGTTAAAGTGAGAACGGAAATATCGTAGAAAATTGGAACATTAATTGTCTAGGAGTTTACACATCTTCTTAATTACCCAAAATTAATGACAAACCGATTTACTAGGAGTTTGCATACGGCCGGTACAACACGTGGGTTTGATTCTCGGCGAAGGAAACATTTTTTCTGACAAATAAATATTTATTAAAATAGGAATGGAACAAATAACTAAGGAATAGAAAGAAAAATAGGGTATACAAATAAATTAATTTTTTAATCTATCTAGGGTCTGACAAGTTTAACTGATTAGCCACTTCAGATATACAGCGTTACATCTGTTGCAAGTTCCTTACAAATTTTCTAACAAGGCCCTTATCATACAAACAGTTGAGTTACTTAGTGCCATGACAAAAACTGTGCTCAATTCTTTTATAATGAGGATACATTCTTTTTGACGGCCGCCATTACCGGCTTCTACCCTAAATATTGTATTTAATTCCAGTAATTAAATACTTGGATCTTTATATAATTTGTAATTTGCAATCAATACTAGAATAATTGACCAAAAACTTTCGTTATTGTAAATTGTATTTTTCATGAAAAACTAATATAAATTTTATGATATGAAAGTATCTTATAAGTATGCACTAATTCAATTAAATAAATAAGTGGTAAACTGATTGGAGACAAGTTGGATCCTTCAGTAGTTCTAGTATTAATTATCTAATACGATATAATATTAAGATTTTTAAAATATTAAAAATGCAAATAATACTTTGAATTTTAAAAATGAAATCCTCTTTTTTATAACTTCCTCAGATATACTAAATGACAATACACTGAAATTTATATTAGAGAAGTTACACATTGAAAGTGAAATAATAGCATTATTCTAAAAAAAACTAGGTCTATCTTTATATCAGTATTTCTGCTTTTGTGTTAATATTAAAATTCTAAATGAACGTCAATGTTAATAAAACCTACGGACTTTGCAGAACTGACAAAAGTATACAATGTAAATTAATAGTGAAGAATGATGAGAATGTGAGAATCGACTGTTTATTGAATTTTAACATGCGTCGCCGTTGAGACTAGGAATATTAACCTAATTCTAAACAGAGAAATAACAAAAATGGATTTTAATACGCGTTACTGCAACATCAATGTGCAAACAAACTTATAATGACTTCTTGAAATAAAAATACAAAGTATTATATACATTTATATTTCAGTTAGCAATAACATCATATACATGTTATGATTTGAAACGTTCTGTTATCCACTCAATAACAATTAACTAACTAACTAACTATAACAATTAACTAATTAAAAATATTGATAAGCGTCCTAGATTCACAGTACATATTTTAAAGAGTGGATTTAAACTTAATTCCACTTAATTTAAAATAAAGAGTGGCGTTAAAGTTAATTCTTGCCTTTTTCCTTCTACATCTTATGTAGTGAGTTGCAAGAATTAAGTTTAACACCTAACACCTAATATCTTACAAAATGCTACAACGCTTAAAATACAATAAGCGGAATATAATTCAAGATACACCTCATGTGGAAAATAATGTCTGGCAAACGGTTGTCAGATGCTTACCAGACGTTTGTCAGACAAGTTTTTCCACGCGGGACAGCAGTGCCTCTGACAAAGTACAAAAACAGTACAAAATGTTTTTGTACTTTTCTATGTCTTATAGAGAATAGAGCTTTGAAGGAATGCCAGATTTATCAAACGTAATGTTTATTTATGTGAACCATGAATATGCTTTTTAGGAAAAATCTCTTTTTTAATCTCGTAACTTTCAAACGGTTAATTTAGGAACAACATGATTTTGTGGATTTTCAGCATTTTTTGGATATTGTAAAGATGCGATTAAATCGAACAACTTTCTATAATATTAAAAATTTAATTTCATGGTGTACTTAAATGAACCATTAGAGCCCAATTAGCTCCATTCTACTTAGCTTATTTTGAAAAGTTAATTAAAATATTATTTTTCAATACAATAATAAATTAACTATTTTTATGTAAAGTAATTCGAAAAATTAAAAATAGAATAATATTTAAAGTAAATTTGCTACATATTTTTTATTTTTAAAATGTAATATATTTCAATATGCATTACACTATAAATATAAATATATAATTTATTTTGTTTATGAAGTTATTCAAATATATAGCTCACCAACTTTCAATTCTCTATGCAGCATTCATAAGATTGTATTAGGTGCGCTATAAGTTCTCACTATTTGTCAATAGATGGCTCCAGCAGTTAGAGCTGGTCATGTTTGATGTATCCAAAACGTCATGAACCAAGCTTAGACACATGATAAACAAACCGCTTTGATATATTAGTGATTCTGTTTTTGCGTCATATACTTTTGGTCGTATAAAAATGACTGATTTTGTGCCAAATAATCGTCATTTGCAGGAAGTGTTGATTTTCTTCTTTCATTCGAAGAAAACGGCGGTAGAGAGTTCCAAAAGGTTTTCGGAGCAATTAAAAGTTTTCTCTAAGCGAAACAACGTCTTTGGTTGCTCCAAAGACGGTGATTTCGATGTTAACAACCAACCGCGTGAAGAAAGGCCAAAATCCTTCGAAGTCGCTGAATTGAAGGCATTTCTCGATGAGAATCCATACCAAACGCAAGAGCTTGTTACAGTATTAGGAATTACACGCCAAGCGATTGCATGCGTTGGGAATGATTCAAAAACAAGGAACTTGTGTTCCTTATGAGTTGAAGCCAAGAGATGTTGAACGTCGTTTTATCGCTTGTGAACAACTGCTCTAGCGGAAAAAAGGAAAGGTTTTCTTCATCGCATCGTGACGAGTATAAAAAATGGATTCATTACAGCAACCCAAAAAGAAAAGTATCTTGGGGACTGCCCGGTCATGCTTCTACGTCGTCGGCTCGGCCGAATATTCACGCTGTGAAGGTTATGCTGTCTACTTGGTTGGACCAAGTCGGTGTTATTTATTATGAGTTGTTGAAACCGAACGAAACTATCACTGGGGAATGGTACCGAACTCAATTGATACAACTGAGCCGAGCACTACGTGAAAAACGGCCACAATACGAGCAGAGACATGAAAATGTGATTCTACTGCATGACAACACTCGGCCGCACGTTGTCAAACTCGTTAAAACCTACTTGGAAACGCTGAAATGGGAAGTCCTACCCCACCCGCCATATTCCGCAGATTATCACTTGTTCTGTACAATGGCACATGGTCTGGCTGATTAGCAGTTCTGCTCATATGAAGACATCACAAAATGGCTTGATTCGTGGATAGCCCCAAATAACGATTACTTGTACCGTAACGGTATTCGAACTCTGCCAGAAAGATGGAAAAATGTTGTAGCTAGCAATGGGTAATATTTTGAATGATTCATTTGTAACCTTTTTTTTTCAAAATAAAGTTGCATTTTCATCAAAAAACAGCGAGAACTTAGTTGCGCGCACTTAATATTAATGAAATAAATATAAATGAAGTTTAAATAATCATATTTCTTCTGAAAGGAAATACAAAAGTAACGAATACAATAATAATTGTATGTCTTTGAATTTAGTTTTTTCATTTTTTGCCAGCTCTGATGGTCAATTAACCCACTGTGTGTTAGTCTAAATTAACAATTATTTATTATAGGCAAGTCTTATGTTATTTGTTATTGATAGATTGAGTCATCCAGTTTAAACCTCATTTATCTAACCCATGTTAAAAAGGAACAGAACTATTTTTTAATCTAAAATAATTTATATAATAAGAAGGAGTAAAATCATATAAAGCAGCTTAAAGCTGCAGCGTTTTATGCGATCGTTCTGAGACAGTTTAAAATAAGATTGGTGTTAGAAATACTTACCATTATCTTTGGTTCTATTAATATTAATATCATCACTTGGTGTTGAATTATCTTTGGTTCTATCAATATTAATATCATCACTTGGCGTTGGATTATCACGATGACAACTAGTCTCAGTTGGAATATTTTGTCTGTTTGATAATAAAGAATCAGAGGTATTTCTTGTAATAGTGACATCATCTAAAAAAATGAGTTATTGTAAAAAGTCCTCAGCATAATTATAAAGTGTAAGTGCGGCCTACAACATCAAGCCAACTAAATATGTCTCTGTAATAAGTTATATTTCAAGATTCTTATATTTTCCATGACGTTACACTATATAATTATAAAAATCGATAGATACAATTAAAATAATCATATCTCAGATTTGCATTCTAAAGAAATATAACTTTTGTGTTCTAAAAGATCATAACTCAGGTTTGTATTAAAAATAAACTTATTTCAATTTTCTTTGATACGAAATTGAAATATGTCAGCCAATGTGTAATTACAGCGAAATAAGGTTTAAATTAACCATTTTAATCCCATGTTTAATTAAAATTTTAAGGTAAAATGTCAAGTCTGTAGTCGCCGAGTTGACGTGTTTTCAAATTTCTTATCAAAAATCGAATTAAAGGGCTAAATACAAACGAAATGAGATGCAAATTTTGATCGCTTATAAATTTCATAGTCCTGTCATGTCCTTTGTCATTCTTATGGATATTATACATTATTTTGTTGGGCTTTAACGGTATTATGGGAAATTTATGGAAAAAGTAATCTTTTAAATTTGTAATATTGTGCAATGAACTATTTTACAAACTTATGGCTATCTTACAGAATTTTCATGAGATTTTTATCATACACTTTTACAGATGTGCTTAATTCTATGACTTACATCTTATTGTTAGAATTAAGCACATTTGTAAAAGTGTCTGTTAAAACCCCATTCTCTTCGATAGCCATAAGTTAGTAAAAACGTTCATTCCACGTTATAAATTTGAAAGATTACATTTTCCATACTTTTTCCATAAATTTCCCACAACATCCCATAAAGACCCATAAGATAACGTATGATACCTATAAGAATATTAAAGGTACACATGACAGAATTATGAAAATTCCAAGCTATCAACGTGTGAATCTCATTTATCAAAAAACCTGAAGATGCATGGTTTTCTTTAAATGGCCATAACTTGGCCATTTTACAAGCAAAATGCATTAATTTAGCATCATTTTGAAGGAAATTAAATGGCCTATAAAATTATATGTTCAGATTTGACAGAAACTTTGGTTGAAACTCCGTGCAACCGTTCAAACATTTCATTTTCTTAACTTCAAAACTTGACTTCATCTAATGCGATTTTTGACGAGGTTATATCTGGCCAAAGTACACTAAAATTTGGGATATTGTAGCCGAGGGTTATATCTCCAGAGGACTTTTCCGTTTTTCTTATGATGTAATTTCAGAAAATGCCTCACGGTTGAATCATCATCTATTTCAAGACTTCTCTGAGTGGTGCGTTTTTTTAAAAACACCCCTTTCCTTAACGCAGGTTGAACGAGATTATTTTGTAATTGAAAACAAGAACTTTAATAGCATCTTGTCAAAAATTTTTTACCCATCGTAATTTCTACTACGATTGTACGCCTCTGACCACCTAGAAAACGCGTCATATATATTACCCGTACAGAACATGAACGTCTTTTGACGTCGAATAAACGTAATCTTAACATTTTTAAAGTCAACTTGACGTCTATTTGACGTCACATGAGGTTAGTGATACGGGTAGGGAGTGAAAAGCATTATTAAAGTTCTTGTTTTTAATAAAAAAATATTCTCTTATTAATAAACAATCATCTAAAATATAATTCGCAGGTTACTTCGGTTTCATTGCTTCGAAAAGTGAAACCACTCCGCGACTGTAGACTTGACATGTCATCATACAATTTCAATTACTTTTTTCTATGAAAAATTTACATATAATATTTTTTTGGGAGAAGTGTTATTGTTAAATTTTCATTATTTTCAATTTTTTAATTATTATTATTTAATTTTTGCAATATATTAGTATGTAAAATTAATATATATTTAATATGTGAATTTAGTATTTACATATTACAGTATGGCAATAATAACAGGTATTTATTTATTTGTAATATAAACTTTATATCCAACAGAAAAAAGTAATTAAAATTTTAAAATTCTGATTAAACATGGGTTAAATTTTATTATGATGTCATTACATTTCAGCTGACATGCCTCAATTTCATATCCCTGAAAACTGAAATAAGTTTATTTTTAACACAAATTAGAGATATGATCTTTTAGAATGCAAATCTGTATTATGATCTTTTCGAATGTATATCTCAGTTACGTTCTTTTAGAATTCAAATTACAGTTGCGATTGTTTTAATTTTTATATTTCCGTATTTAAATGAATATTAATAAGTAAAACTAAAAATTAACACTAGAAGAACGGCGAGGTTATATTTGTCACCGTCTTATAATTTTATTTCTCATATTTTAAACATTATATTTTTTATTCAACGAATATTAAGGAGGAACACCACCCTAAGCCTTCAAAAAAAGGTAATTTTTGTAAATTTTTTTGAAGCACTATAATAAATACAATCACTTCGGGTTTTTAGTATGATATTAAGCAATCTTAGAACTATGTTTTTACATTTTTTTAGGACAAAATGTTCATTTTTAGGCTATTATCAGCCCTGCGATGACTGTAAATGCCTTAGTTGCTTGTGGTATAGAAAAGTCAGTACTGAAACATCGAGAAAAAATGAATTAGTATCGCGAATTCATAATTAAATTATCTGAAAGATAACATAGAATTTTTTTCGAAATTCGCAAAATTACCAAAATGATGACGTTAGAGAAAAGAACAATTTTTCGTTAAAAATTCATTACTAAAATACGCACGAAAAATCGAAAAGTTTGAATGTCAGAAAAATCTTATATTACCGTTTAGATAATTCATTTCTACATCGAGAATAGAAAGATTCATAACAATTAATCGAATAGTTTAGATTCATCAAAATTAATCGAATAGGAGATTGCTATACCACAAGGTAAAAAAATATGGTTTCGAGAAAAACGTGTTTAAAGATTTTAGTTCCTATTATACCTGCTTGGGCAAGATTCCCTATTTCTCGCTGTATCTCCGTAATGGCTTTGTGTATCTAAATGGTATTTAAATACAAAATTCTAGAAGGTATATGGATACCGAAAATGTAAAAAAATTTCGATTTTCTGAAACTCTCATGGTGGTATTCTCCCTTAACTAATTTTCCAGACAGCTTAAACATTGAAATATCAAGAAATTTATTTTAAAACATACTATTTTAAAAATTTATAAAGAAACCTAGTAAAAATAATAACACGCCTTTTTCGTTTGGTCCTTCTAGTGTTAAGAAACTTTATAAATAGTAAAAAAGCTCTATTCTTACATTCACGCGAATTCGAAAAACTTCCTTGTTCATACGAATATTCATTATTTTTTTCTGGATTACATGGCGAAGGTGATTCCATCTGAGATTCTGAAATTGGCCCACTCGGAATATTGGAGTTTGATGCATTGTCAATCGTTAATACGACGTCATCTGTAGCAATGTTCAAATATGGAGTTTTCATTAAGTTTAAAACTTTATTACATTTTCATTGCATTTTTGCAATATTACAAGAGTGAGTTTGCATTAGTAAGTGAAAATAATTCAATTATAACGCTTAGAATTAAACACCGTTTCATAAAAGTGAATATTGGTGTATCTGAAAGTACTCGACGAGTATGATAATAGCTCAAGAGAAATAATTATTCCTGGTTATCATAAATTATGCAGTGTTTAATTATACACAGAGAAAACGATTCTTTAGAAAATTACTAACATTGTTAGTACAAAGAGATATACCGGCGAAAATATATAAATTATAATCACGTTTATTTTTTTTATAAACTAAAGTAAAAAAATTACTAACTATAATAAGAAAATAAATATTACTACTAAATTAATATATTGTATTAGTTTTAAGAACGTTCGCAACATATTCTAATTTGAGATAGTAATTTCTCGATGCGTGAAAAAGCATGATAGCTTTTAGAAAAATTAGTAAATAATATTTTGATATTTATTAAAATTAATAATTAATAATATGAATTCATACTCATGTAAAATTATATAAAATAATTAAATCGTTATTGTTTATTAAATTTATTTATGTTACAGGTTATTTTAAAATTTCTCGCCAGGAATTTCGAGTTCATCAGAAATTGGACTTAAATTGATCTTAAAGTGGTCATAAAATGGTCATGCTATAATCACAATATGAATTGCCAAACAGTTTCGAGTTCGTCACAAATCGGTCTTAAATTAGTCTGAAAATGATCTTAAAATGATCATGACATGATTTTTTTTGGTTGGAAAAATTCAAAAAAATTTTGACGAGTTTCACGAGGTTAGATAACGATGTTATACTTTGTGGTTTATATAAGTTTTCTCTAATACATAAAATGTATGAGAAGTGCCAAAGATAGTTAACACGTTATTTGACACGGTCAGATATAAAGGAAGAGCTAAAAAAGCTGTAAAAATAAGTTTTTTGCGCATTTGCAATATAGTTAGGTAAAATAGTTGTATAGTGGCAGTATAATTGGTTAGTAAGTGAACAAAATTGTTCTTTCGTGGTTCTGAAGATGACAGTATATTCAAAAAATGTTGAACCCCCTACGGACACCATAATTATCTTATCCCGCTGCTCCGTTTGTAGCAATTTTGTAAAATTTCACTATCTAAAATTGTAGTAATAGAAAATTTGATAACTGTAATAGCATTTAATTCTTTCATTGTGGTATTTAATAATTTATAAAATTGTCTATTTAGAAATAATTGTTACGACTGTCCAAGAAAAGTTTATTTTGCAAGTGAACAATTAACATTACATCAACAATTAGAAAAAATAAAAACAGTTATATTTATGTACTCCAATATATAGCTCATAATTTAATTGTATTATCTTTAGTCCTAAAAATCTACTGATTCAATCAGTTAATAAATCGTTACATATAACTTTGATATAATTATATTTCTTATATTATTATTGTATTCCGCGAGTACTGTCAAATACACAAAAATTAAATATGAACGTCGAGGTTTTATTTTTGGTGTTATATTACAATATAACACCTGCTCACATAATAGAAAAACACACGGCGAAAGATGGTAATTCAGTGTCCAAATGCAATAAAGGGGCTTGCGCTCAGGGCAGAATCAACAGCTCATCAAAATGCCGCTGAATAGTCGTGCGCAATAGATTTAATTACGATCACAGGTCCCCTTATTCCATCTAGACATTCCGTTGGTCATTTATGAAAAAAATATTATGAACAGTTACAGTCTACAAATGTAAGAATCATTTACTTACTTCTATCATCGACTGTATATGTTTCATCTGTATTATTATTAGTTTTTTGACTTATAAAATCCATTGCCACATTTTCACATTTCATTATATCAGAAATGTTTGGTGCAAAAGAGGCATCAGTATCGAATATATCCGCATTACCTAAAATTAATTAATTTTATAATTATAACCAAACAATGTAAAACTGGAAATATGTTACTTATATGTCACATATACAGGGTGTAGAAAAAGTCTGGAAACGGTCGATTTTCTCGGTAAATATACATCGGATTAAAAAACAAAAAAACACGTGTTTCACCTTTTCGAAAAATCTATTTGACAATACCACACTTGACCCCCCCAGCCCCCTCTTTGTGGGTGGGGCGTGAGGCAACTTTTAAATCTTAAACGGGAACCCCATTTCTTATTGCAGATTAGGATAGTACACCGAAAAATACATAACTTTTATTCGATTAGTTTTTACAATAAAATTATTATTTCAAAAGTTATAAACATTTTAATATTTCAATTATTATGGCATTACGTCGTAATAATCCGGAAATTATGCGTGCAATTTAAAAATTGATAAGAATAAAAGTTTAATATTTTTAAGTATTTTATTCAATACCATCAAAATTATGTTTCCTGATTGAAATTCTAAATTCCCCCCGGCCCCACCCAGAAGTGGGTAGGAGAAGGAGGTTTGATTTTAAAGTCATTCAATAGATTACTTAAAAATATTAAACTTTTATTCTTATCAATTTTTTAATTGCATGCCTAATTTCCGGATTATTACGATGTAACATTGTAATTATTGAAATATTAAAATATTTATAACTTTTGAAATAATAATTTAATGTAAAAACTATTCGAATAAAAGTTATGTATTTTTCGACGTACTATCCTAATCTATAATAAAAAATGGGGGTTCTCATTTAAGATTTAAAAGTTGCCATTATGTATGGCAACGTTGTTTATGTATGGCATTACGTTAGTTATTTTCATATACAAAGTGTTCCAAGAGTCTGGAAGCGGTCAAATATTTCGAGAAATATACACCGGATTAGAAAACAAAAAAATACGTATTTAATATTTTTAAAAAAGCTATTCAATGATACCAAACTTGACCTCTCAACCTCACTCGCGTGGGGTGGGCAATTTCGAAATCTTAAATAGGAACCCTTATTTCTTATTGCAGATTTGGATAGTACATCGAAAAAAACAAAACTTTCATTCGAATAGTTTTTACAATAAAATTATTATTTCAAATGTTACAAACATTTTAATGTTTCAATTATTATGGTGTTACACCACAATAATCCTGAAAATGTACATTCAATTACAAAATTGATATGAATAAAAATTTAATATTTTTAAATATTTTGTTGAATATGATCAAAATTATGTTTCCTGATTGAAATTCTAAATTCACCCCCGCTTCACACAGAAGTGGGCAGGAGAAGGAGGTTTTATTTTAAAGTCGTTCAATAGATTACTTAAAATTATTCAACTTTTATTCTTATCGATTTTATAATCATGAATATTCCATAATAATTGAAATATTAATGTCTCATAAGAAATCATGAGAAATTATGATTTCTCATGATTTTGATTTCTCTTACTCAATGCGTTGCAACAAAATGTTATATCGTTAACTATTATTATGAAAATTTTAAGGTTATACTAGAACCTGTGGTATTTTATCTGCTAAAGGGTTAATTCATTTGATAAGATTAGAATTATATATACCTTTCTGTCTATGTGTACTTTCGGGTAGTTCTGTTCCTATTAAAGTGCTTGATACTCTGACATCATTAAAACTTAATTTTTCTTTATCAACATCTGTCATGTGTGTGTTGACTTCACTGGATGATAAAATTATGCTGCATTCTGTGAAATAAAATACATATACACTACACGCTCGCAAACTGGACATTCGCGAACTGGACATATGTGCATACTGGACAAAAACATACTCGCGAGTTGGACACTACCTTCCGTCTGTGTTCCGAATTTTAAGTTATGGCGGGAACTGACATACAACTGGCGGCACGACAACAGCCATTAAGAGTTTAAATGCGCAGTAGTAGTTGCGCCTTAATAGTGTCCAGCTCGCTCATACTTCCGGTCCCAAAAATGTCCAGTTTGCAAGCGTATAGTGTATTAATTTTTACAGTTTTTTCATTTATAAATATATCAATCAATAGTATATTACAGCCGGGGGCGTCACCGGCGCCCGAGGTCGTAAAACTTGTAAAACATTTTACATGCCGTGGCACTGAAGTGAAATCCATGCCATAAGCGACCACTTATCGTGCATTCAGTCCGTTAGATTATCTTTCATTCCCCTGCTCCTGGCATGCAAATTAATATAACTCATATCACTTTACCCAAGCAAAATGGATAATATATTGTCCATATATTATTAATATATTATTATTTCATTATTGTTTATATATTCACAATATATTATTAATATATTAACAATATATTGACAATGTACTGACAATATATTAATAATATACCCTGATAGCCACCATTATAAACGATTTACAAAAATTGTATGTAAACTGGAGTCTTCATTGTGCTGTATGATTTACATAAATCGTATACAACAAAAATTAATTAACGTTATCTTGTATTAAACATTTAGGAAATAAGTTTTTAGAAAGAAACTATTGTTACAAATGTGTTATTAATTATAACAACTAGACTTGTTAATATGAACGTGTAAAATTAATTTTAGACTTTTTCAATGTAAACGATTTATGTAAATTATCCTGCACAATGAGGACTCACTTTTATATAAAATTTATGTAAATCGATTTTACGTAAAATTTACATAAATTTCACATAACGTTGGTTATCAGGGTATGAATACTAAAAATCAACAATTTATTAACGGGTATGGGAAAAACAGTTAATAACAACTATTTTAAATAGATTTAGAAATTGTCATGAAATTTTATATTTTCAATAGAATAAATAAAATATAAAATAGTTTTTAATAGAATAAAACTAATTATAATTAATACAAAACTAAAACCAAAAGCAAATTAGAGTTTCACTGTTCAAAAAATATATTTAGATCCTTTTATTAGTAAATTAAAGATATTTTATGTATCAAGTCGGCAACTATTGACAAAAAAAAATTGTGTTAAATATTTTAAAATTATATTATAATAAACACTTATTTAATATTTTTTGATATTCTAAAATAACGATTTTTTAATTAATTTATTTGATTTTATTATAAATACGGATGTACTCTTGTTTACCGTTTGACTACGTCGGTAAGAAGCATAGTCAAATTTCAATTTCGATTCTACAATAAATAACATCATTGTTAACTAGTACCATTAATAACAAAAAATTTTTCCTTTGAATTTTCAATTCATTATAACTTCGGTAAATATTTATTATTGATTTTCATCATAATTTGTCATATTTCATTCTATTCCATTA
The DNA here is from genome assembly GCA_022817365.1 of Mallateleia sp. ZL-2020. NCBI lineage: Eukaryota > Metazoa > Arthropoda > Insecta > Hymenoptera > Scelionidae > Mallateleia > Mallateleia sp. ZL-2020. The sequence goes on from JABFPP010000001.1 coordinate 25,127, forward strand.
GATTTAAAGTTAGTGGCACTGTTGCTATGCTTTTATTCTCAAAAATATCATTTTTGACATTTTTCACCGGAAATGCGACTTTTATATCAAAATTTCTTACTATTTGCCTGTATACCATATTTTTCTACCCGGTAAAATATTCTTTGAAGTTTATTCTACAAAATAACCGCTTTTTGTAAAAATCTCCAACTTATGAGTGGTATTTGATTTCATATGAAAACAAAAAGTATAAACTTTTTCATATAAACATATGTTAACAGGTCTTACTTTATAGATTAAATTTCCAAAAATGAACCTAGATTGGCGATTAAGATTATTTTACTTTTTTAAAGATTATTTCATTATCTTACAAAAAATCTTACATTCTATCGAAAATTGTGATATAAAATAAGCCCATTCAACGATTATGCCATTTTCTACGAAACCTCCTTGATATGATATATAATGTATATAATTACAATTTCATATTATATAGATTATATATATATATGTATATTCAATATTATAAAATACAACTATTTTCTATTTCGAAACAATTTTCTAAATATTTTTTCGGGAAATATAAAATAGAAATTAAAAATAATTCTGTTTATCATTATTTTAAATAGAAAATAGTATTTAAAATAAAAGTATTTCATATAGTTTCCATCCCTATTTATTAAAATATTGACAATATAGTAAAAAAAAATAATATATTTTCAATGTATTAGTAATATATAGATTCTGTGTTTCATATATTATTAATATATTGTTAATATATTGATAATATATTGTCAATATATTATCCGTGTTACTAGAGTAGTAATATAAAAAACACAGGGGGTTAAAACAACTCCAACTTTTATTAAAACACGCTATAACTGACTCACTTTATTGATTTCTGTATCTCAAGTTTTATTAAAAGAACATTCCAAGTCAATTTCTTTATTATTACGGAAAATACCGCAAATAAATGTGATAAAAACTATTGCATTTGACTCCATGAAAAAATCACGTCTTTTATTTATATTTCAACAACTCTAATATAATACTATTAGAATTCAACAATTCTAATAGTCAATATTAATTCTTATAAAATAAAAGTTGTCATTAATTTTTCTATTTGATTTCGATCAATTTCAAATTTGTTTGAATATCCTATCATTTAAAAAATAGTTTGGTTGAGTTATGGAGGTTACGAACGTCAAATAAAGTTTATTAAACATAGAGCTGGGAAATGTAACGAAACCCTTGTGTTTTTTGGTTAAATACTCATTATTCAACCATAAGAAGCAACTAGACGAGTCAAAATTATAAACTGTTTTGAGACTAATTTTTAAACTAGGAGCTAACAATTTTAATGCAGATCCTTTGAATGAGTTTAGATCCCATTTTAAACCACAAAATGCCTACAATTTCCCGTTCAGGTGATAATAGATTTAAAATTAGTTTTGTCAACAAAAAGGACAATTGATTCGAAGAAAATGACACAAACGTATGTTAACAATGTTTGGTATATTTTATTTTTCGGGTCATTTGTCTTTATTGTTGGCAACCGTATTTAAAGATGTCCTTTGCTTTATTTGGCCATATTTGAGGTTTCTAATTCAAACTCTAATTATTCATGAACTATTATACGAAAAATGTCGTACAAGCCTCGGGCGCCGGTGACGCCCTCAGCAGTAATATACTATTAAATAAACAATTGACAAATAATTAGAGTTTCAATTGTAATCCTCAAATATGGCCTAGTAAAGCAGACAATCTCCTTAAAATATCTTATACATTTAACTCCTGTTAAAAACAGTATAGCCTGCATGTAAATTTTCTGGTGTGTTATGTTACCTACTAAATTAAATAATAAAAATTAATAATTCATACGAAATAAAAAAGGTATACTAAAAAATTTACGTGCAGGTTTTACAGTTTTAAATGCAGAATCAAATCAAATATAGAACCCATTTTGAATTTAGTAGCATCTAAATGGAAAATTGTAGACATCCGGGATACAAAATAATTTATAATTTTGAGTCGAATACGGATAATAATTTAACTTACCTTTAATTATAGAGATTTTGGGGGGTTTTGTTTTATTTAACCATGGAAAATGTTGTAAAACGTTTGGCCTGCGATCCCCGTAATCATAACTTATTTCTTCACCCGGTGAGATATCCCGTTTGGCGATAAAAAATAATCGTGGTTTATTTTTACACTCGATTACTTTCGGTATTACGTTTGGGGAAAAGGAATGATTAATGAATCTTCCATACTCCTCGGACTCGGCAGTTGAATCAATGCTAAAAAAAGATGTAAGGCTTAAAATCATATCATTTCTGTATTATATTTCAATTATCTAATATTTCATCTTACATTGTTACTTTTGTGATATTGAAGTAGGCAGACTAAGTATAATTCGTTAATAATGATGTTTTTAAAGTTCCACTCAGTGATGTTTTATGTAGATAAAAATCATTATTAAAAAAAAATAAAAAATCAGATATTTTTATTTATTTATTCTTATAATTAAATATTTTTAATTAAAATCAGATTTTGTATTCTAATTATATTTTATTATGAACAATATAAGCAAAATTTTTTTTCGATAAAGCTGAAGTTAACAGTAAATAGCCAGCAGGAAATAAGAAAAAGCTAGTAGAAAATAAGGCCAGCTGAAATTGATGCATTGATTGGAGCGGAACATTTTTATAGTCTTTTGAGCATAAGTCAAATCAAGCTTGATAACCAGATGACCAGAGTGCTGCAGAAGACCAAACTTGGTTGGGTTGTTTCAGGGAAGTTTGAGTCAGATTGTTATCCGACAATAGCATTTTGTCACGTGACACAGATCTCACTCGTCAATAGGTTAGTGAGTTTTTGGAAACTGGAGGAAGTTCCACGCCAAAGAATACTATCACCAGAAGAGGACAAGATGAAGAAATATTTTGTACAGCACATTACATGGGATTCGGCGGGAAGATGCGAAGCAGCGTTGCCATTTATACAACTTAAGGATCATACGAGAGCAATCTCATTTGTAAAAGCATTTTATTTCGAAGCATAACATCAACTGACATTCGCAATTATATAAATCGACCGTCTTTAAATTCTTCCACCTATGTTTACATTTTCAAAATTGCCGGCTTTAAAATTCATTTCATATATTTATCGCACCTTGGTCGTTAGCGGTGCCTAGAAAAATCAAGGACCAATTTGTCGAAGTCGGGGTGGTACAGTTGGAAGTACGCCGGCGGCTAAGGCTGGAGGTCCCAGGTTCGAATCCTGGCCTCGACAAATTTTTCTTTGATTTTTCAAATAAATCGAAATATTAAAATTTAATTTAAATTTCGATGAAACTTTTTCTACCTTGTAGTCCACAAAACCTAGTGGATCTTGGTAGAAACTCCTTTACAAAATACGAGAGCAATCTCATTTGTAAAAGCATTTTATTTCGAAGCATAAAATCAGCTGACATTGGCAATTATATAAATCGACCGTCTTTAAATTCTTCCACCTATGTTTAAACTTAAGGATCAACTGGAGGATACTTTGACGTGACGATCCCAGCCTCTTGGTGAAGACGTTTCAGTTGAATACGCTCACTTATGGCATCATTCTTGGTGACGAGGGTACTGAAGCAATTAGCAGAAGACGATGGCACACGTTACCCACATGCAGCGAAAGTTATCGTTAGAGATATGTACGTCGACGATCTACTATCTGGCGCAAATTCTGTAGAGAAGGCTACTTTACTACGTGACGAGTTGATTCAGCTTCTGAGAGGAGGGGGATTTTCCATGGGGAAATGGTCATTCAATGTGCCTATTTTCATCGAAGATCTGAAGCGATATTCGGATGATCAACACTTGTGCCTAGACATGACCAAATCGCAGAAGACATTGGGCGTCTATTAGAATCCGGAAATTGATATTCTTTCTTACAAGATACATAAACTTAAAGACACAAAAAAGATTACTAAACGAGGTATTTTATCGTACGTAGCAACATTGTTTGATCCACTAGGCTTGCTAGGACCAGTTTTGATCCAGGCGAAGATTCTACTTCAGATACTGTGGTAATTAAAACTGAATTGGGACTAAAGTCTACCGCCGGATGTAGCTACATCATGGATCTATTTTAAAAATGGTCTTCCAGTTCTGCAGAATCTTGTTATTCCCCGAGCCATCGTATTAGCGAATCGGTTTAGGTTTCAAGTACATAAGTTCTGCGATGCTAGTAAGGCTGCGTATGGAGTATATCTATACATCATTCAGATCAAAGACTGTGGAGGGAGGTTCTGACGTCAGACTCTTGGGCACGAAAAGGCGCATTGGACCTTTGAAAGAAACCACTTTGCCCAGGCTAGAATTATGTACAGCGCTTCTACTTCTTGAATTATATGATAGCGTAGTGACATCGATCGAAATGAAGATTGACAATGTTTTCCTATAGTCTGATTCTACAGTTACGTTGTCATGGATTGAGACGCCGCCTCACAAGCTGAAGATTTTTGTCGGGAACTGAGTAGCGAGGATACAGCATATGACAAATCCACCTGTTTGGACACATGTTCCAATCCCAGGAAAATCCAGCAGATCTGGCGTCCAGAGGAGTCTCGCTCGATAAGTTCGCGGCCGGTTCAATGTGTTTTGCAGGTCCTTCTTGGCTAGCTGTAGAGAGCGATTCTTGACCCGGTGTAATAACGATACACCGGGTAGAGGAAATACCAGAAAAATGAAATACAATATCCTTGAAGATTATCGAACAGCTCGACCTTTTCGTGAAATTCTGCTCTTATGTTCGTCTGGTGAGAGTCGTGGCATTTTATATTAGATTTGTGAAAAATTGCCTAACGAAGTTTAAACAATATGGTTCACTGTCTTCTGAAGAAGTAGAGAGTGCTTCGAGAAAAATTATAAATCGGGTCCAACGGGATCATTTGGTAAAGAAATGGTTTTATTGAAAAAGGGTAAGCTGGTACCAAACAATAGTAAGTTGAACGTTTTGAAGCCATTCCTTGATTCTAGGTCTTTGTAGAGGGTCTGTGGAAGATTAGAACATTTAGGTTTGACATATGATCAAAAATACCCAGTTATATTACCCAGCGAACATAAGTAACAGTTTCAATTCTTCGTGGGGCACATGAGCGACAACTTCACGCAGGAATCCAGGGCACGTTGAATTATGTCCGATAAAAGTATTGGTCCATAAATGGGCGACAGCTGTTGAAAAAACTTGTGCATAAATGCGTTAAATGTTTCCGCGCTAAAGCTCGGGTGCCAGATTACATGATGGGTAATCTTCCAGAATGTCGACTCGAAACTGCGAGAGCATTTTGTAATGTGGGCATAGATTTGTGTAGACCATTTCAAGTGAAAGAGCGAAAGGTGAGAAACCGGAACAAATTGAAGGTGTATGTATGAGTTTTTGATTGCATGACAACGAAGGCTATCCATATGGAAGTAGTTAGCGATTTAACTACTGACGCATTTATAGCTTGTTTGAAGTAATTTATCGGTCATAGAGGAAAAGAAGAAGAGAGAAGTTTTTCCCGATAACGGAACTAATTTCGCCGGAGCAAGAAATGAGCTATACGAGTTATATATTATATGAATCCAAAGAGTATAAACATCAGCTAGAACAATTTGTTATTCTTGAAAAGATTAAATGAAATTTTATCCCGCCGCGGTCTTCACATTTCGGAGGAATTTAGGAAAAGGGTGCGATATCGTTCAAATTTCATTTGATTCGCACCGCACAGAACACTTTATTCACTTACGGTGTCTTCCAAACCCTAGTTACCGAAATTGAGGCTATCTTCAATTCACGTCCACTTATGCCACTTTCCTCTGATCTAAACGACTTTTTTCCATTAACAACATCTTATTTCTTGTTCGGCGAAATGACTACATCAGTTCCTGAAAGAGATCTTTCAAATATTGCCAATAATCGTCTTTCAGCTTGGCAACACATTCAGAAAGTCAAACGCAATTTTTGGAATCATTGGTACAATGAGTACTTAAACGAACTCAATCAAAGAACCAGATGGCATACTGCGAATTCAGAGGTTATGAAAGTTGGACAACTGGTTGTACTCAAGGAGGAAAATTTACATCCATTACACTGGATGCTCGGGCACGTAACTGAAATAATTCCGGGAAAAGATGACATTACACGTGTAGTTGTGGTAAAAACTGTAAAGGGTATATACATACGTGCTGTAAAAAATCACCATTTTACCTGTAGAAATATGAACATGTAACCTGACATACGTGCAATTTTGACGTAGACCGTTCAAAGGTGGCGGTATGTTTGAGACTCGCAAGCTGATTGTCATTTCCGCTGATAATGTGAATTTGAGTCTTGAACGATCGTGACTACCAACAAGGAAGTACTTGGGCTCTGTGACTTCAACTTGTTCGGAAGTGTGTTATAGCAAAAAACGTATTGATTGTACGTGTAACCGTGATTTGTTTTATACAAATAAATTAGTTGTGAAGTGCTTAAACGAACTCAATCAAAGGTGCGTTTTTTCTTGCAAATTACAATCCTCAAATTGATTGCCGGGAATAATAATTGAGAAAAATATAGGCACATCAGTGAGAAATAAATTGGTTCTTGTCTTTACATTTGTTCATATTTATTGATATAAAAAATTGAGCTTTGTTTGCAATATTTAACAGTTTGACTAAACTTAAGTTATAAAAATTCTCAATAGTATGAACTAACAATGTACAAAAAATAATGGTAAATGTTAAAATTAAATATTATTTAAAGAATTTCAGTATATTTGCATTATTATTTAAATTTCATTGCAATTAAGAAAATGTTGAAAATAACCTTAAAATCTCAGATAAGAAAATTTTGCAATATTTGTGTACTAATGGCATAATTTAATTTACTAAATTACATTGTGTCATTAGTTCACAAACGTAAAGAAATTCATTGAGAATTTGTATATATATGTTAGAATTTGCATATATGTTCAATAACTAATATATCTTAAGGGGGTATTCTCTTTTCAATAACCTATTTTTATAAGTTTTTCAATATTTTTTTTTTCATATGTAATAAAGAATTACACTTTTGATATTTTCTCCATAGTTTTAGTTGTGATTTAAAGTATATTTAACAAGTTTTTAATTATAATTTATATACTTTAATGTTCACAATTCTCATTTGAAATTGACAGGACTTGAAATGCATCATCCGCTGGCCATTAAAAATTACTGAAACGTAAATGTAAATTTTATTATGATTCTATATTACATTCCGAGGAAAATGAACCTCAGAACATGCAAAAGTATGGAAAATAAAATAGCGACTCTTTGAACATCAAATCGAATTTTTATATTTATTTTTTATCTTAACGAAGTCCAAATAAATAGTTAATTTTAAAAATTTAATGATATTTGAGTTTTATGTTCCAATAATAGCTATCTAAATTAATTGAACAGTTCCCGAGAAAAATTACCGGCCACGTAAAAAAGTGATTGTGAGAAAAACGCATTTAAAGAATTTCGTACTGCAAAAATGATTTCTTAGTTACTTACACCTAATCTACTATACCAGGGCAATCAAAATCCCAACCATCTGTTGGAATTTTGACAATATATTGTTATATACGTTTATCAGTAAAATGGATAAATTAAGGTAGAAACAACAATCACATAGGTAGGAAAAAATGTATTTTTCAGGCTACAAGGCATTACGTTTAGAAGGCAAATACATGTATGAGTAATTGGAATATCACTAAATGGTTCTAAAAAAGTATTCTATACATCGTAAAGATACGAAATATGAAAAAAAATCGAAAGTTTTGAAGTTTGAAAGGAGAATAGCCCCTTAATTTTTTTATCTGAGATTGGAGTATTTTTCTATAGTTTGACATTTTAACTTATCATGACTGGAAGATTTTATATTCGAATGATATGATTAAAAATATATTGAAAAACTAAAATTTCTTTATCAAATGAACGATGACCTATCAATTAAAAAATTTTAATAAATTAAACAAATTTTGAAGTATTATGTAATATTTACATCCTACATTTGTAATATTTTGAAAGTTAATTATTTCGAAAAATAAACAATTTCTCCAAAAGCAAAATACATTTAATTGATCTAGAAAATATGAATTATTTCTTTAAACTGCATGGTAACATTCAGTTTTAAAAACAAAATGTGAATACATATATATTAATATACAAATTAAGACAAACATTGGACTCTTTTAGTACTTTTTCTTTAAGCCTCGTACTATCTTAAAAACAATATTACGTGATTTTTTATAATTTTTGTCCCGAAATGTTATTATTAGATTAATTAAATTAATTAAAAATAAATTTCAATTAATAAAGTACAATTTGATATATTAAAAAATGAAGAAATAAATTTGTAAAAAAATTATAGTATATTAGAATTTGAAACAGGTTACAATAGATGGCGAGTAGAAAGGCAGCCTGCTTGATCAAAGGCTCATTTGACGCGGGTAATATTAAGATGATCGTCAATGATCATTCCGTTTATCACTGCAACGCATAATTTGCAAAATATATCATGCCATTAATTTTTTCATCATCTCATAAATTTTTACAAATAACTATTAGTTTTTTACATTACCCGTAATGCGTATTTTCAAATTGAGAATACAATTATTATCAATTAGTAACAAAACATATTTTAATGCAAAATGCAGGTAATTATTACCAACAATTTACTTAGCAATATTCCGCCATAATGTTTTGAATAATACATATCAATGTATTACAGTGGATAAAGTACCCAGCGACTGATAGTGTATCAGTCATGAACCAAATGTAATAGTTTCTTAAAATCAGAATGATGTAAAATATATTATTTTACATAAGAATACATTTAGTATTGTATCTAATATATAAAATAAATATTAACAAGTTTTAATAATTAATAATTTCTAATTTTCTTATAAAAGCATTTTTAGACACTGTCAATAACTGGGTATTTTACATTACTGTGCTATGCTGAAATAAATACAACTTCCACAATCTGAACTATCTGACTATTTCATAGTTGAATGGTTAGAGCGTAATGTAATATAATTTATACGTACCAGAAAATTTTCTCCTTATATTTGAAGTAAAATAAAAAGCATCCCATATGATTCTGTTCGGCATACAATTTTTCTTTATTCTGTGCTTCCTTGTAAGATAATAATATCCCATTGTAATTAACTATAAATTCGTTTTTTTTGAATGCATTTATTGCTTTAATTCCATAGCCTTTTTCAGCGCCATAATATACTTTCTATAAACATATAAAATTGTATTTTTAAGACGTCTTTCCATATATATTAATAATTACATGTTAATTAAATACATAATCGTATTAATAACCATAAGTCAAACATCAACTGTAATATATTAGGTACGCAACTAAATTCCTAATGTTTCTCAATAGATGGCTCCAGCAGTAAGTGCTAGTCGATTTTGACATATCCAAAACGTCATGAACCAAGCTTAGACATATGATAAACAAACCGCTTTGACACATAGTAATTTTGTTTTTGCGTCATATACTTTTGGTTGTGTGAAAATCTCAGATTTTGTGCCAAATAATCGTCATTTGCGGAAAGTGCTAATTTTCTTCTTTTATTCGAAAAAACGGTGGCTGAAGCGCATCGAGAATTCCGAAATGTTATGTATAAGCATTTTATAAATGCTGTTGCTGCTCTAAGCAAAACAATATACCATGATTGGTTCCGTCGCTTCAAAGACAGTAATTTCGATGTTGACGACCGTCCGCGTGAAGGAAGGCCAAAAGATACTGAATTGGAGGCATTGCTCGATGAAGATCTATACCAAACGCAAGAAAAGCTTGCTTCAACATTAGGAGTTACCCACCAAGCCATGTCCAAGCGATTGCATGTGTTGGGAATGATTCAAAAGCAAGGAACTTGTGTTTCTAATGATTTGAAGCCTAGAGACGTTGAACGTCGTTTTATTGCTTGTAAACAACTGCTCTAGCGGCAAAAAAAGAAGGGTTTTCTTCATCGCATTGTGACGGATGATAAAAAATGGATTCTTTACAGCAATCAAAAAAGAAAAATATCTTGAGGACTGCCCAGTCATGCTTATACGTCGTCGGCTCGGCCGAATATTCATGCTACGAAGGTTATGCTGTGTATTTGGTAGAACCAGATCGGTGTTATTTATTACGAACTGTTGAAACTGAACGAAACCATCACTGGAGAACGGTATTGAACTTATTTGACACGATTGAGTCGAGCACTGCGCGAAAAACGGCCACAATATGAGCAAAAGTGCGAAAAAGAGATTCTATAGCACGATAACGCTCGGCCTCACGTTGCCAAACCCGTTAAAACCTATTTGAAAACACTCAAATGAAAAGCCCTACCCCACCCGCTATATTCTCCAGATATTGCGCTGTCCGAATAATACTTGGTCCATTCAATAGCACATAATCTGGCTGATCAAATAAAACAAAATTCTTAGTTTATCTCATATGAAGACATCACAAAATGGTTTGATTCATGAGTTCTACCAAAAAGATGGGAAAAAGTTGTAGCTAGCAATGGGAAATACTTTGAATGATTTTTCTGTAACGATTTCTTCATAATAAAGTTGCATTTTTATATTACAAAAAAAAAAAAAAAAAAGAAAAAAACAGCGAGTTCAACACCATAATACAATAATTGAAGAGGTCGAACTTTTAGTCTCACATTTCGCGCACGACTTTTTTTCAGCGGTGTTTCGATGCGCAGAACGTTTAGCGAGGAGCGCTATGACTGTTATCGAACGCACCTCCTCAATTTTTGTATAAAAACTTGCGGTACTAATTTTTTAGTATTTACAAATACATGCAATACATGATGCTGAAGTTAGTAGAAATGAGCTAGCAAAAATGAGCTAGCAGAAATGAGCTAGCAGAAATTGGGAAAAAGTTGAAATTATCAATCGAAATGATTTTCTATAGTAAGTATCTGTATAAACATAATTTATAAAAAAAATTGTACGTGAGAACGCCCGAGATTATTTATGTTAAATATAAGCGTTTGCATATCCTCAGAATAATTGTTATAAACAAATATAAACAATTGTTATGAACAATTAGCAACATCAGTGGATCTGTTGGTATACAAATGATCAAATTTTAACTGATTTCTATTTAGCGCCACAGACATGCTACGGCAAAATTTAAGCATTTTCATACCCCCAAATTAATTGTTACAAACAATTGTTATAAACAATTATCAATAAATGTTTACCTTCTTTATCCTTGATGGCTAAACAAAATATTATATTAAACAAAAATTATATTGAACGATATACTATCTAGATATATGTATATATATATATCTAAACGATATACTGAACAGAGCGCGATTATGTGATAATGGGACAATAATTTTTGAAAGTAAATATTTGAAAATAATGATTTTTCATTACTTGAATGAAACATACGTATTTCGTTAATGAAGAATCATTTCTATTAAACATTTATTTTTGGGAATTGTATTTTTTCAGTCAGAAATATTCTACCACTATCACACAATCGCGCTATGATCAGCATAGTTCATTTAATTATTAATATTATTTTTGTCACACGAATACTGAAAGTGATTCTTTACATGCACATTTCTCGGACCGAAAGAGCTACTTTTACCCTTAAGGGGATTTGTCAATGGTTGATGAAGTCCAATTTTTAAATCCCTGCTCCAAAATGCATTTTCATTGTTAATTTTAAAAATAAATAAAATTTTTAAAATATCTCTTTGTACTTCGATAAATAATTACTTTTACAATATTTCTCAACAATTTGTTCGTATCACAAGTGTCGTCAGAATGTTAATTCTTTGATTGACATTTATTGTATTTTTTCTAACCTCAAAAAAATAAATACAAATTTTAATTAAAGAATTAACATTGTGATAACACTTGTGATACGAACAAATTTTTGACTAACATTGTAAAAGTAATTGTTTAGCGAAGTACAAAAAGATTTTTTAAAAATTTTATTTATTTTTAAAATTATCAATGAAAATGCATTTTGGAGCATGGATTTAAAAATTGGACTTCATCAGCCATTGACGAATCCCCTTAAGGGGACACTGAACACCCAAAATCATATATATCGTAAAATTAACCGAATGATTTGTAACGTTGGAATATTAAACAAGTATGAGAAGCGAATCGAACGACTTACAGTGGTACCCTCAGAGGGGACCCCTCTCTGAGAAAAAAATTCGAATTTTGCAACAAAATAAAATTTTTCAAAAAGTTCTCGCAATTTTGTTAGAAATATGTTTTTTTATACACTTGCAAAATTTCAAGTCAAAAGATTAAATCCTGTTTGAGAAGATAGGTTTTATGTGAAATGCTGTACATTATCATTTTCCTGAAAATAGTGAGATTTTCATTGTAATCCGAATTTTTTCAATTTTTATGAGATTTTTTGTGTTATTTACATACATATATGTTTATTTAATAGTTTCAACACATAGAACTTCAATATTTAACGTATGTCATTAATCTTGGTTCATTTTTAAATTTTGTTCGTTGTGTTTGTCTACCTTCTATTATTTACAATTGAATAAACAATTTTCATTACTTTGCTGACATAATAGTGACGTAGTAATTCTATTTCATTATGCCTAAATGTAAGAGGTCCGAATTAATATAAAAATTGAATTTGAAACGTTTAGAAAGATCAAAGTTGTGTGTAGAAAATGAAAACAAAGACTTACCTGTCTGCAATGTCGAAAATCAAGGTTTAGAGGGTTTGTGTTATTTAGAATATCTTAATTTAGAATTAATTTAGATACAAGAATATGTGTATTT
>JABFPP010000002.1:0-37055 GCA_022817365.1 Mallateleia sp. ZL-2020
CCAAACTAAACATCGTTTTAAAATGTTAAAAAATTGTGACGAATTAGAATGTACTAAATGTAATACAATTGTTTTATACATAATATTATATAATCACTTGAAATTTTCCCCCATTTGATAATGTTTCCTAATTTGTTAATATTTAATTTTATGTAAAGGAAATTTAACCTGCTTTTGAATTCATTAACATAATTCCGCATGAACAATGAATTACTAAGTATTTTTTGTATTCAATGTGTTGATATATGAGGCAGGGACCAAACTGTACATAATTTTATGACTCACCTTATTATTGTGACACCGAGAATTTGGATACCGTAATAATAACACACTGACAATTAGCGCACCGAACAATGACACACGGTTATATTGGCGCACGGATTAGTTGGACACTGATCATTCGAGCACCGCACATTGACGCAGCGAATAATGACACACGGTTATATTGATGCACGAATCAGTTGGACACTGATCATTCGAACACCGAACATTGACGCACCGAACAATGACACACGGTTATATTGACGCACGAATCAGTTGGACACTGATCATTTGAGCACCGCATATTGACGCACCGAATAATAACACACGGTTATATTGGCGCACGAATCAATTGGACACTGATCATTCGAGCACCGAACATTGACACACCAAACAATTACACACGGTTATATTGACGCACGAATCAATTGGACACTGATCATTCGAGCACCATACATTGACGCACCGAATAATAACACACGGTTATATTGACACACGAATCAATTGGACACTGATCATTCGAGCACCGAACATTGACGCACCGAATAATGACAGACGGTCGAATCAGTTGGACACTGATCATTCGAGCACCGCACATTGACGCACCGAATAATAACACACGGTTATATTGACGCACGAATCAATTGGACACTGATCATTCGAGCACCGAACATTGACGCACCGAACAATTACACACGGTTATATTGACGCACGAATCAGTTGGGCACTGATCATTCGAGCACCGCACATTGACGTACCGAATAATAACACACGGTTATATTGGCGCACTGATCATTTGGACACCGTTCATTTGAGCACCGAACAATGCTCACCGGAAAATTATTTTTGACACATTTAAAATGTATTTAATGTGTAAGGATGTGCTGCCATCTGCAGATGTAATTTGGAATGTTAGTTGCGTTTACACGCAATTTAAGTTTGAATCAAGGGACAATAAATATAACATCGTTTTGATATAAGCCAATTATTATAATAATTCATGCTTTTTAATAATATTAATTAATTATAGTAATAATAGTTTTTGTTTGTAACTGCATTGAATTATGGACCGTGAAGTAATTATTTAATACTTTATTTAAGATTTTCATAAATTATCATGTATGGATGATATGATTTTGCGAAGGAAACCATTACATCTTTGTCTATTATAATTTGTTTTCGTTAATTGTATGGAACTTAAAAAGTAGTAGGCGTTTGGAATATTTTAAGCTAAAAAAACATTTGGAAATTATCTATGTCGGGTATACAATTTTAATTACTTTAATAAGATTTTTTACATTTAGTCCTTGTAAACTACGTTGATATAAAAAAATGTTATGGTTTACTTTCTGTGATGCAAAAGAACACAATTTTGTAAAAAAATTTGACCAGTATTCGTATGCTTAGTAATATCTGAAAAAATATGTTTAAATTCATAAATTTTTTCATAAACTGAGAACTGTGCTGATTTGTACCATATTTTGTAAGGAAATAATTATTACTTTTTCAACAATTTGTTTTAGTTTTCAGAGTGGCGTCATTTAAAAAAATTAATACTTTAAATCTCTGTAAATTGGAGAACTATAGAGATTTCCAGGATTTTTCAGAGATATTTACTTTATTTTAATGGAAGTGTTTTCCTCGAGAGGTGATACCCCCAACAGAACAGAAACTTAGAAACGTTCAACGATCATTTTATAAGCTGTTTGAAACGTTTTGAAAACCATTTTTAAACGTTATTTTGTCCGCCTCAAAAATCCATTTTTAGAACGTTTTATAAACGTTCTAACGTTTCTAAAGCGTTTTTAAAACGTTTCTGGGTGTTCTAATTTCTGTGTTCTGTTGGGGACTAATATCCTATATTTTATTGCATCATATTATATTATATCATAATAATATATTAATAATACTAACCTGAATGTAACCAGTAATAATGTCTGCAATGAATTTCAACGTTCAGTAAATACATGTTTACAAATTATTCGTTAAGTTCTGCAAACGACTAATTAATTATTAAGATAACATGAGATTGAAATAAAATAATAGTCTTGTAAAAATAACGAAACGGATGTTTATTTTTAGATGAGATTATAAAATTAAATATATTTATTTAAATATATATTATTCATTGTCTTCTTCTGCGGGTGAATCTTCGGGTATTTATTTTCGAATTTGTGAACTCTGCTTACAAGTCCTCTGCAACAAGATATTTGAAATACTCATTATATTATTATCATTGCAAACAATGACAAAATATTAAAAGATAACTTTTATACTCGGAGAAATTGTTCATAAATTTAAAACACAGTAAGACAAAAATTTGTTAAGAGAATGGATAAGTAGGTTTATGAAAACATAAACATAAGTAGTTGTTATTTCCATTTACTATGTATTTTTGATATATTACTGTATACTAGTAAGATTGTCGGTATGTAAGAATCAAGTGCTATGTTGCAATTTACACTTTAACGTTTTATATTTTCGCATAACTCGAAGAAAATTAAACAACAACAATTTTTCTTTCAAGTTATTTGTAAATTTTAAACGTTTGAATAGAAACTAAAATAATATAAAATATTGTCCCATAAATAAGCCATACCGAGAAACTCAGTAAAATAAACAATATATTATAATTTTATTATAAATTAAAAAGACACTAAATCTTTAAGACAGTTTACAAATATGTCTTCGCCATCCTCTTAAAAGGATGTCAGACTCACCTTTGAAAACTGCCTGATGAAAAGTAAATTAAAAGTTATTTAGTTTACTTTTCATTCATATTATTATTGTACATTATATTATGATTTTTCCTTCATAGTACTCTTCTGAATAAATTCGAGAATGTTAATAGATGTAAAATAATTTAACTTTATAAGGCAAATTTATAAAAGAAATTCTATAAACGTCAAGATGTAACACAGTACATATTTTAGAATTTCTTTTTAATGTATGCGTATTAAAATTATATTCGTTTGTAATTATATTCGTTTGTAAATTAACATTCTCCTATTAACTCGGCAGAATGCGACAAAGGCCAAAACATAAAATATTGCACATTATTATTATAAATTAAAAATGCACTAAATAATTAAGACAGTTTTCAAACGTGAGTTTGACATCGTCTCGAGTTTGCTATTTGAATCATAATTTAGTCATTCGTTTATCACATATTCGTACAAACTTTTATTTATTTGTTGGAAAATTGCTTTTTAAACGAATTTCTCACTTGATGTTGAATTTATACAATGAATTTATGAAATGTTTATTTATACAAGTAACAATTTGCTGTACTGAATTATTATTTTTAATACATAAATTATTTATTAATTATTTATTAATTTTAATACATTGTTGTATTATTAATTAAAATAACATTCATTTAAATCACTACCTCTTGAGTCATCATCCATGGTTTCATTTCTATGACCTAAATCATTTTTGATAGATTTAAAATGATTGTTGCTCAAAGAACATTTTATCACGTCGTTTCTAGCAGTAGAAAAATTTTGCATTCACTTGAAGTGAAACTCTTTTTGAAGTTATAACATACTTTCCCTTGAAAGAAATTAATATTTAAAAAAAGAATGGTAGGATATATATAGAAGACAAATGTTCACAAATTTTCATAAAAATGACTTATCTGCAGAGGTCACATCCCTCAATTTGATCAGGAAAATTCTGTTCAAAATACAACAAGGGTTCAGATGTACTTCGTGATCCAATAAAAAACCTGTAAAAATGATCATAGACCACAATATTTATCAAGACATTTTTCATTACTTTATATTATATATCTCCAGTATTTATTTTTTCAGTTTTACAAGATTCAAAATGCTCCTGGGAGTTCAATTTTCATGTGTTTAGATTTTTTACTTTTTACACATAATTATAAGGAACAAATTGGTACAAACAGATAATTTATATATTGTTTTTTAAGAAAATAATTAACAGTATTCTGCATGAAACACCTGCAAATAGTCGATTTTTCCAGGCTTTTTTATCAGATCGCAGTTAATGTATTATAATTAAAAAAATGTATCAACATTTCGTCTGTATCATTTGTTTATTATGGTAAACCGAACAGTTTAATATACATAAAATGAAAATCTAAAATAAAGTGGACTCCGGGAAGCATTTTGAAAATGACATTTTGTAAAACTTATTACTAATTAATAAATATGTTAATTTTAAATTTTTTAAAATTAACATATTTAATAATTAATTTTATTTTTTTAATATTTTGACTTTGTATGAAATAATAATAATATAATGAGTATTTCAAACATCTTGTTGCAGATCAACGACCAGACTATCCAACTAAAGACAAAATAATACAGTACATACAAATATATTGTGAACACGCTACCACGAATTCGAAAAAAATACCCGAAGAAGAAGAGATATATTATTAGAGAATAATATATTAATAAATAAATGTATTCAATTTTATAATTTTATGTAAAAATAAACATCCGTTTCATAACTTTTACAATTCGTTTATACAACATCTTCAAACGTTTGTGGAACTTTTCTCAAAAACGTTTATTACCCATTTATAAAACGTTTTGAAAAGTTTCAGATACGTTTGCCAAAAACATTTGTATAACGTTTATAAGACATTTTGAAATATTTGCGGAACATTTCTGAAAAATGTTTATTACACGTTTATAATACGTTTTTCAGAAACGTTTATTAAATGTTTAATAAACGTGTTTTCAATGTACTGTGAAACGTGTCCCAATCGTTTCTACAACTTTTATGTTCCGTTTGGGATTGCTTACACATTTTTAATAATATTAAGAAAGGAAAGTTCCCTTAAATTTATTACAGAAAGAATATGAATCTCCACGTTTTATATTTTACTTAACTTATTCTATAAGAAATTGTTCAATACAGTGATTTAACGAAAATGCTATAATGACTTTTTTGTTTGATTTTCGATTAAGTAAGTTTTTGACATTTGTTAATCAAGTTTTATAATTGGCCATTAGATTTATTTGTTCTAATAGTACGATGAAGCCAAAAATAATAGATAATTAACACTCAAAGGTTTCAAGATTATTAAGAACAGACATTTTTTGAAGTACCTGCATTTACTGTAGATATATTCTCTCTTAATATACTTCCCATAAACAAGATAAATAATTTGTGAATTTTATCGCTAATAAAGTAGGTACATGTCATAGTTTTATCTATTATGCACATAGTTTTAAAATTAATGCACTTTTATGTAAAACGTGCACAAAAGCAGAAATTTTATTCTCTGTTTTTAAGGAGTGAAACTTGATTTTATTTTTTATACAATAAATACACAGTGTAAAAGCATTGTTTTTGTACAGTTGTTACATAAAGTATCATATACATCACGGAAGAGAGTACAATTATTCCACGAGTGAAGATGGCTTACACTTGACTACACTTCGGGCTGTTTGCAGATTTCGTTTCGTGTAGCCAATTCATGAAAGGAATAGTCGTTTCGATTTGATGTTATGGTATTTTTTGCATAATAAATTACATAATCTTAATTGCTTTATTATGAATAACAGTTTTTATTTAAATTCTCGCGTTTAATGAATCAAATTAAACTTGTCCACTTGAAAGTTGGTTCTCAGTAGCAAGGAACGCCCAGGTAAGTTATCTATTTATTACCTAATCTTAAGTTTATGTGCTTGTCAACTATTTGTCAGGATACGGATTAATGAGGTAAATGATGTTTTAAAAATGTGCAATGAATTCCACCTCTGATTTGTTATAGAAAGGAAAATGATGACAGATGTATCAATATTTTGAATGGTTGGGAGAGAGTGAAGAAAGATAATACCATTTCCAACTAACTTATGTAGAAAATCTATTTGATCGTGGAGGGTTACTTATGCTTACTTTCATCAGAATACAAACCGAAATTTTGCCATGATCAACAACCCGATCAATACAGCAGTGGACTTAGCAGGTGAGAAATGTCGTGTTTGTGGCGACTAGATAAGTTCACTGCTATGTTGTAACATGGACGGGTCTTTGGAAGTATTGCTCGGACATTACTTCTTAGAAAAATCTCAAAGAAACTCAGATAGTACTCTTCTTTTCTCCATATAGATATGACTATTTTCGTATTTTGTTGTTGCATTGCAAGATATTAAAAATATAAAGATATTTCATATTTTCGTCTTTTGTTGTTGCATTACAAGTCTGGTTCAGTATGTTTGATATATAGGAGTATATATTGTAAATGTAAATAAACGTTATTAGATACATGATATTTGTTTTCGAATCGCTAATTATTATACATAATGGACACAATATGGTGTTATATACTACTGAAAATATAAAAATAGTACTGTATTAAAGCTTGTTGTGTGCAACATGCAGTTGTATATAGATGTTGATTTTTGATAATATAATATGTGAAATTTATCTAAATTTTGATAAGTTAAGGCAAAATTAAATATATCAACATTTAGACAAATTTCTGCAGTTCCTTGTACTTTATTTTCATTCATTTGGAATGCATTTAAAAATGTTATATACATGAACGGTGTAAATTTGTTTTCAAACCTAATAGTGTATTTCCAGTAAAATTGGCCACTTGTCGACGACTCGTTAATGACGTTAAAATGACTCGATATCAACGTGAGACGATTCGTGAATGATGCAGAATCCAGTCAAAATTTAGTGTCGGACAATTGCATCGTAAATGAACAGTTTTTGCTTTGGAAATGATTCGTATTCGCGCGAAGTCGACGAGACAAATTTCATGTCTGACGAGTCGTTGACGAATTGTGGAGAAGTCGTTTTCGGATTACTTACGAGCACACTAATCGGTAAGATACATATATCATGATACGTTTTTAAATATCTAACTTTTGTATCACAAATTGTTTGATAAGTACAGGCATCTAATCGTCACTATAATCATAAGGTATCTAATCATAATTAGTAAGGATAATCTATCACGATACATAACTCGTTATTCTACCTTACTGGTTAGCACTGATAAGGAATGGAAATGTCTACTACATGTTTAGATCTTGTAACAATCAACATTGCAAATGTCTATAAATTGCTGATTGTACGGCAGAAAACATCTAGAAATAATCTCGGAATATCATCTTGAGACGTTTATTTCAACGCCTAGAAGAAAATTTCATAAACGTAGCGTAGATTATATTGTAACATCTACTAATCATTTTCTATTTAAATTAGGGGGTTCACACCTCGATCACCTTACTCTCATATGCATAAATTTTTCCCATGGTATCCTTTTAAACATGTTAAATATACTCATAGTAATAAGATATAATAATAAGTGTTTTGTTTTACCAAACTTTAGTTTGTTTGTTTGTTTTTTTCTTTTTTTTATAAACTTTTACCAAATAAACAAAACCAAAAATAATTGTAATATACGTACTTTATATTGTAAAGAATACTCTGTCAAGAAAAGCTTTCATCGCATAATATCTTCATTATTAAAGATAAAAGTAAAAAGTTATATATAAACAAATCATAGTGAATATTATACACTAGAAACATTTCTCGAAAAATTATATTAATTTTATATACTTTGAAGATAACAGAAAAAATATTAACATTCTGCATTAAAAGTATTAGACAACTATATATATTTTTTTTATTAACTTTTGATTATGATTTGTAAACGAATTATCTTACGAGAATGTCAAATCAGCCACAATTCCGCTACCTTATTTGTACTCATATTAATTTTAAATTTATAGAGAAATTGCAAATTATTTCTTGACATATGGAGCAGCGCATTGAAGCTTACTTATGAGAGAAAATTATTTATTAATACAAGTCGTATTTCACAAATTTATATCTAACCCGTTATTTAAAGCAAAATTTCTTTTTGTCTTTCAAAGTTTCACTAACTTATTAATATTTAGTAATGCTAGCAGTATTTAATATTACTAATATGTATTAAGTGGTGTTGAAATTTATTTTACTCTCTAGATATTACTTAAACAAATTTATTTACGAAGATATGTAATTGATCGGAAAGAATTTTTAGAGGTTGTTTACGGAATAGAATTCTGTTACTTTGGTAATGGTGAATTATAAAAAAGACGAACTTACTGAATAATGAACAGGCCTACGGTGATTTAAATGTCTGAAAATGTCCATTAATGAAAATGTCAGAAAATATTTATTTAACCCTCTTAGCGGCACATCAAATTAGCTAATACGATTTGTAAAAGAAAATGTAAATTATGTTTTTGAAGTCACTGATTATGAATCTGATTTCAAAATTGCCAAATTCATAGTGGCAGATTTAACATAACCGACAAAATTTTTTAATTACAGTGAGTTACAAATTATACATAAAAAAATTTATAAAATTACTTATCTTGGCTTTTTGAATGAAAAACAATTTAAAAAATTACGAAGACTAACCACCTTTTTTACACAATATATATTATACTCAAATTTGTTTATACAAGTCAACAAACCTAATAAATGATTTTTACCTAAAGCACATACGAATTAGACCTTGGAGAATAAACACAAAAAGTTAGGTTAATATACATATCATTTTTTATAAAATAAACACATATTTTCTAATTGGTTTTCGTGGGTACCGCTGCCGCTTAAAGGGTTAAAAATACAATAATTCGATTAAAAGGTCGTCGAAATGAGTTTTGAAAGACAAGTTAAAATGTGAGTTATTTCATCAGAGGCTTATTGATAAGGGTTTCCTTACCATGAAACACGCCTTTGAAAAGGTTGACCCAATTGTGAGTCAATAAAATATAATTTTAAAAAACTTAAAATATAATAATCTGGCAATTTTTATAACATCAGCAGCCAAAATAAACTTATGGTACTATGCGCCATTATGACTTATGCCTTACTAATAATTATAATCTAAATATATCAGAAAATTTTGCTATTGAATTTACGAAAACAGCTGAAACTATCATTCCATATAAATATAAAGAAACCTTAAGATTTATTCTTTAATACTATTCTAAACTGGACAATTATTTGTTGTTTATAATTATTATATTATAATAAGAATTAATAAATAAATTAATATTATTATAAGAATTAATAAATAAATAATCAGACAGTTTATTTAGAACATTAACAATTTAATTTTTTTGTTTATACATATAAATAAGTAGTCAATATTTTGAAACATAATTATCATATGAATAAAATACACTGGCGGAAAAAAACTGATCACTTTTTGTGTGTGAAAAATTTGTCATTTTCAATTGTTCGTCATTCCGTCCAATTTATTTTCAAATTTTAGAGAGTTCTGGAAAGGTTGAACTGTCCTCTTTAAGTCTGACTAATTCAGATTTGGTTTGCCACCAAATTTTATGAATAAACCCACTCAAAACATCTATTGTTTTTCAGCAGAAACAGGTGATGTTTGAAGCTTTCTGTGAAATTTAAACTTTATCGAACTTTTTTGTATAATTTGAATTAAACTAGGAACATGAAGCTGTGTTAATCAAAACAATTTGATGAAGTTTGAACTTCACATGAAGCTTCAAACTTCACTTTTTTGTTGAAAAACAACATATGCTTATAGGTAGGTTTATTCATGGGATTTGGCACTAAGTCAAATCTAAACTGGTTTGTCTTAAAAAGGAAAGTTCACCCTTTTCAGAACTCTTTAAAATTTGAAAATAGAATGTAATTTGACCTAATGGCCATCAATTAAAAATGACCAATTTCACACAAGAAAGTAATCAGTTTTTTCCGCCAGTGTATATGTAACTTATATACATTTTCATTTTCTGCAATTCTAATATGATGTTTTCCTTTCCGGCTTAATATTATTAGCACATTCATTACATATACATTGAAATATAAATATACATTTGAGTTCTGAATAAATTTTGAACATTGCAAAAATGTTTCAACCACGAACCGATAATATCATTTACAAATAGAACTTCCTTGGCGCAGATACGGATTTTTAACTTTTTCTGAATTTGAAGTGTTTCAAATAATTAACTTAAATAACATAATATACTTATATTTATATTTAACTTAAATAACAAATATATGAACAAATATATGAAAAAATCAAGCATGGGTATAATCAACAAAGATCTACTATGTTTCGTAAATGTGAATGTTCATTCACCGAACAATTCTATCGTTAACATTTAACTGACATAAACACAACATTAATATTACATACATTACTTAGTATTCGCATAGAGTTTGTACGTCCTCAGAACGGTCACGTTGAATCGAATAACGCATAAAATGTGTAACGCAAAAATAATTATCGTAGAAAAACATGATAAAATGGAGATTTTTTTATAAAAGTAGAAATTCGAGAGTCCTGAAAAAAACAAACACAGAGCTATTTGCTAGCATGACGGTAGCAATTATTAGAGAATGAGCGTCATCGAGGTATTATTAGAGAATGTAGATGGAGTTGAAGTTTTAATATATTGCGATGATTTAAATTTAATGATAATGTGCATGGAGACCCAACAAGCATTTAACAGGCTGCAGTGTTTCAGCAACTCGCGCAGTAATCGGACCAGTTGTAGTTGTTACTCCACATTCAAACTGAATACCTGGAGATAAATGATACATATATTAGAATAAGACTTTTAGTTATGTAGCTACTCTTGTTATTCGCAATGTATATCAACGATTAATAAACTTTTCAAAAATATCAATTTATTAAATTATATGAAAAATACAAAATTAATTGAGTATACCATAGCTTTGGTCCACCGTATTGAATTTTAAATTTTTGACTTTAGATTTACTATGCATAGAGTGAGTATTTATATACTCATTCTATCTATAATACTTATATATACTTATATATAAGTATTTATAATGTAAGAAAGTATTATAATATCGGTACACGTTTATATTTTCTGTATTGCTTTTTACTTTAACATAAATTAAAAGTTTAAATTATACAAAATATATTTCTTTATTCCAAATATTTCCAAAAAGATTTTTGTTGTAATGTATAAAAAAATTTAAGAAGGTACACTGTACATATTAAAAAATCATAGAAAATTTTGTCAAAATGTTCTCGAAGACAAAAAAATATATATCTGCCTTGTTGAGAAAGTTTTATAGAAACATATACGATTACACTCATCTTCTCCGTGGCCGTACATACATGGACTCGGAAATTTCACTCTGTACTATGAAAACATATCGTCTGCTAATCATCGTTGATTTGCTACTTCGACGCGTTAAATTCCTTATTTTATGATAAAAAAATAAGGAATAAATATTTGTAGTACCGAGTGAAAGAGGAAGTATAATACTAAAGTATATGTAGCACAGTGTAAACGCATGACCACGTAGAAGTCGAGTGTATTTGAATACGTATATCCAAATATACTAATAGAAACCAAAGAAAAAGTCATTTATATTAGTATTTATGCGGTTTTTTTTAATGTTTTTATATAGACCTATTGGTTTCTAATAATATTTTTCAACAGAATGATCTTTTTCAGAATTTTTGACCACGTAGTTTTAAAATGATCTTATATTAAAAATTAAAATTTAACACGGGTTCTTATGGTAATATGTAAAACTAGAATAAAAAATTATTTAAAAAATGTTAGAAAAATAAGATTATTTGATAAGGCTTTTTGCCATTTCTAGGAATCCGAAGAAGTCGCGTGCCTGTCGCCTGATTCCAAACGCGATTCACAATGCGAAGCATATTTTCGCGATTCCCACACACTCGCTTCGCATACTCATTTGTTTCATACATATCGTATGGTTTCTTTTTATAACCTCTCGTCTCCTTCGAAATCGCTTTCTCAAGCTGATCAATTGCCATGAGTCACAAAAGTCCAAATTTGTTAGAAATTTTTGTTTACCGAATACTTTAAATCAGTTGGTGGCTTCTATTGAGGTAGCTGGACGATTACATCTAACGCATGTTAATTTTTCGAATTGTCTGTTCAAGATTCTTCGCCCATCCACAACAAAAGAATATTGTCGCGACGTCGTCACCATGCGATTTGCACATTTCCCACATATTGCCAAATCATTGCAGGGTACAAAAAAATGGTTTGCAATGTTTTCGAAGCAAACATTGCACATTCGGGGTTCCGTTTCGTTTCGTTCGGAATAATTTGGTAAGGGCATGGAAGCATGTGGCTCTCTTTCCGGTAAATAATCTGAAAATAAAAAACATTCTAACCAATAAATAGCATCACAATGAGATTGCAAACAGAATATTACAATAAATATACAAGTACCTAAAAAATAACTACTAATATTTAAGATTTTTAACCAATCTTGTAATGTAGTACACGTATTGAATTCTTAATTACTAACTAAGTTATTATTTATTTGTACATGTAGAAATAAATAAAATACCTGTAGTCAATTTAAAACTGATAAGTAATAGTTAACTTTTTGTCATAGAATAATTTTCTATATAAAATCATAGCAAAAATATTATGAATAATGATACATGGCATCGTACGGCACTAAAGGTTATAATATTTGATAATGGTACTGTAACTTACCAGCGATTTCTATATCCAATTCATCGATAAGTGGATTAGTATTAGCTGTAATAATAAAACATAAGTTATTACTTGTTAACAATTTATATATGTTTTATTTTAATCAACTATTTACCTTCTAAAACATCCAAAGCCGTCAAGTCTACAATTTCGTCTGCAAAAGATCAAACGAAAAGAAAGAATTTATTCCAATTTCGATTGGTTTCAATCAGTAATAAAGTTTTGTAGTTAAATATATTTGTAAGCTAAAGTAGTTCATAAGGTAAATTATTTGACTGACATCACAAAGATTGTGTGTTTAAATTTCGATGCATATTGTTTACAAATGAATATGCCATAAGGCAATTCCACATTGAAGTTCCATATAGAATACTACATAATCATTTTAAGGTACTGTTGAGAATTGTACACTTGAACCTCCCTCAGGCGTCGTTCTCACAGACGTTCCCTCCCATAGGTAGCGAAATTTCTTTCTCATGGATTTCATTAATATGTATCCCTGAAATTTCTCCTTTTTCCCCACTCTTAACAATTTGTAGTTATTAGATTATATCATTCTTTGCGTCATTCAAACGCGGAATTATGTTCTCCCATTTGAAATAAGAAAATGATATTGAAATAAATATAAATGATGTGTATTAATTAAATGTTTCAAATGTGAAATTTTTAGGTTAGGTGGTCAAAATTACGAAGAAAATAGAATGAAAATATAAAAAGTAATTATTTACATGGAATAATAATTGTATTTACGATATTTATTAATCCTTGAAATATATTTGTTTATTATATTAAACAAAATATATTATTTATTTTAATTATATTCGTGTAACAATAATCATTAAAGATGCAAATGTTACGTCACTAATCACTAGTGAAATTACTAGAAATCATTATTTGTAAGTTACCAAAGAACATTGAGTATATTTTATTTTTTTATGCCATTATTGGAGTTATACCCGACTCCAAGCCCGCACAACTCTATTATTTATTAAAAATCAGCATTTGGAATGAAAGAGAATATTATTACCTTGTACAACGGTACTATTATCTACTTCATCCTCGCTTAGTTGCAAGTCTGAAACATAAAAAGTGTAAATCATAGATTTATATTGAACTTACTATATACATTATACAGGGAGAGAAGTAATCTAATAAATATCACTCATTTAGAAAAACTGTGATTAATTAACTAATTTTAGTAATATTTATTAAGGGGATATCTCAGTCGCAAGACACACAATATTTTATTTAATCAAATTACGAAATTTTATAAATAAAAAGAGTTGTGAAATTTGTTAATGTTAACTTTACAGTTTACAATATTTATTTATTCAAATTGCAATTTCCTTTATATTAACTTAATACATACGTAATATACAATAATTATCTACTACATTATTATTAAACGTAATAGTAATGTAAAAAATTATGATAATAAAGTAAATCTTAATCTTGATTACAAATAGGATAATAATGTGTTGTATTAAAATGAGAGTTATACAACTGTTACTAAAAACGATTTTGTAACGTCTTCTAATAATTTATGTATTTTACATTTCAAGATTTTGTTAAGGGGGATAAACACTGTGATTTTTAAAATATGAAGGCTTTATTCATGATTTTTTTCTGAAGTTGTATAAAAGATAAAAACGTGAAATTTTGAGAGATGAAAATAGATAAATAAATGTTTTAAAAAATATTTTTTATTGCAAAATACTGATTCTGAACCAATTGTAGATGACGCGCATTTCAGCTGTATCCGCCGTGAAGAGGTTACAGAAGTCATCTGAAGTTAAAAATTCAACAATTAGCTTAAAGTACTTTTTATCCGATTTGTCATCCGATCGTTTTATGCGAAAAAACCCTAAAGTTTACCTCTGTTTATTTATTTATTTAAAAAAGAGAAAACTATGAAAGTGAAAATTATTTCCATACGCTTAACATTTGATTTGATTGAAACTTGAGCTCTATCGGCACACAATCAGCAAAGAAAAATTTGGTTTCGAGCAAAACGGCTTTGAATATACAAATGACATTCGAAAAAGAAAAGGTTAATATTTATCATAATTCATCTAAGTTACATATTGAAAAATGACAAACAGACAATTGAAAAACAAATGCGCCCGAACGTGCCGCAGCCGGCGCGGTTGTCGTGCACCTTGGTACAAAAAGTTCTGTAATTCTTTTATTATCACGAAAAAATATAATATTTTAACAAATGATTCTACGTATGTTCTTTTATCCGAAAATGAAACAAAAACAATCGATTTTTCTTTCCCATTCCAGTGTTTATCTACCTTAAATAGAATGAAATTCTAGTAGTTTATGTAATATTTTGTCAAATATAAATATCAAATTAAATAAATTATAATAGATCATTTCTCTCCTTATAATAGTACTTTACTACCACGGTCAACATCACTGTCATTTCCAGTTTCGGCGTTTACTTGTTGCATATCTGAAACGTTTCAGTAATAAATTATAATTTTACTTCATAACAAAGAAATTATGAACTTTCTTGAACAACACATAATAGTATATTATGCAATAAAGGCGGAAAGTAACTGATTGTCTTCCTAATAGTACACCACGCGCCAAGGACTGAGGTGCTTATAGTGCTTTACGTTAGAAGTATAAGTTGTGTTTTATGTGACGAGCATCTTAGGTTCAAGAAACATATTACATGCAGTGTCTCTGAAAAGTCTGAGCACACCTGAACAATTGAAAAAAATAATGAACTTCAAAATGGTGTCATTCCTTTAATATCAAACCAAAACCCATGATTTTTATTGCTCTTTGAATTTTAAAATTTCTACTTCAAAGCACTTATCACCGATTTAAAATATCGCGTTGCATTTCGCACTGTGGCCAATAAATAAAAGTCGTTTTTCGTAGACAAATATTGCACAGTTGTAGGTGAATTATTATAAATTAAGGTAAGTTTTTAATCAATTTACGTACAAGTTTGCAAAACTTCAATTTAGTTCTGTGCAAATGTCGGAAAGAATCGTGTAATAAACAAGAAAAATAACAATGATATTCAATTTAAAAAAAATTGGCATATTTTTTATTATATTTTTAACATTTTTGCTTCATTGGATACCAGGAACATTATTTTCATCGAAATGATGACCTCTACTTTTAATAACAGCTTTACAAATGCATGGCATCCTCTCAATAAGTTTGTGACTACCAATAAACTTTGTCACAATGCCAAACATTTTGTAATGAAGCCCATATATCATTATGACTGGGAATATTTGTTTATATCACGGTTCTATCCAATTCTTCCCACAGCAACTCAATGGAATTGAGATCATATGATTCTGGTGACAAAATCATAATATTCAAATAGAATTTATTACTTCAACAAAATAGTACTTTATGTAACGAGTGCAGTAAATTGCTGATTACGACGAAAGTGAATTGGCAACACAAGCGAAGCGAGTGGTGCTAACATATGAGTAACAGATTCAACAAATCTATTTATCTATTTATCTATTTATTTAATGATAAGTGCTTTAAAGTAGAAATTTTAAGCTTCAAGTGATTAGTGATAAGTACTTTAAAGTAGAAATTTTAAGTTTCAAGTCACAATAGTCACGAGTTTCGGTTGGATATAAAAGGAAAGGCATTATTTTGAAGTTGATCGTTTTTTTCAGTTTTCCAGGTGTGTTCAGACTTTTCGGAAGCATTGTATGTGGACTCTCTTTTTATAAAATTATTTTATTAGTTTAGAAGGAGAAAAAAGTTGTTACAGGTATCCCAATTGGGATTCCTTCAACATAATTATTATGTAAATAATAAAGCAACATAAATTTGGTGTACATTCAACATAAAAGGAACATAATATACTTTTGTTATGGGTAGAATATAGTTTTTTATATTACTAAAAATTTTTATGTTAAGATTACTATTTTGGTGTTGATAATACATAAAATTTTGTTTGTATAAAAACGTATTATTCACGTAACTTTTTCTGGTAGTTTAACATGACCTTTTTCTCCGGGAAATTACGTTGTTACCTTTACAAAATAGTTTTCTCAGTGCATTTATAAAAGAAATATTGTACGTATTATATTTACCATCAACGTTCACATGAATTACATCACTTGGCTCCACTTCTAAAACATCGTATATATTATACTTAGAATAGTAATACATATATTAATGTAAATTTTTAATATTTTACCTTGACGTATAAGCCCAAATGCTGCTCGTCTTGGGTGACGATGGCGATTTTGACGTTGCCGCAATATTTGTACGCCGTTGAGAACTTCTTGGACTGAAAAACATTAAATTAAAAAAATTTTGTAGTCATTTAATTTAGTTTAGTCCTAAGATGGAAATAAATTACTCGAGGCTAACATTAAAAAGCATGGCTAGTGGTATTTTCTTAGTTACAAAATATATCGCGTGTTGCCACTCTCGACTTATGTGCCTACAAAACCGCTTTTGGCTTATGTGACATTCATACTCTTCAAAAAAGAAAAAAGAACAACTATTTTCCACCTTAGTTGTATAATATATTATATCCATCAAGTTTGTGCGAGTGGCAATATTTTGATATGAGCCTATCTATATTTATTTACTTTTGCAAAAGAATGTATGTAGTATGTGATAATCACCTGCTGTTTGTTCCGGTATATCCACTATACACGGATTGTACAACGGCGTTGCTGGGTCTATGTTATGTTCTAAAAAGAATGTACTAATTGGTTTACTCATATTCCATAACATATCTGAAACTTATTGATGAACACAAATAAATTGTAAAACACGTCCATTAACGCTTTTCGAATTAATATAAACCCAGTGTCTGTAAATTATTAACCCTTCTTTTAAAATAAAGGCTAATAATATAAATATTATTGATTTACAGAGATAATATACTTATTATCTCTGTATTAATTAAAATTCATTTAATTTCTTCTCATTGAACAGCTACTAAAAGCATTTACTATTGCATAATGTACTATTGTTTTGTGGTAAAATATTTATTAATTATTTTGACGAAATTACTTATTTAGATCTCAAATGATATGAATACGCTAGTTTAAATGCATAATAAAATTATATTAAAAGAATATTAATAAAACCATTCTTTAATGTATCCCAAATATTTTATTAGCGTCCTTATTAGAAGTATTTGAAAGCTCACGCTAAATATTAATATATGTACGGAGTCACGAACCAATTTTAGGTGGTGAACAAGGTATAATAGTACGTACAGATTAGTACTGTCATACGAAAAGCATTAATGGACAGGTCCTATTATTTGTTTGTGCTGAGTTAAGAAGGTTAAGAGAGTATAAAGAGTACAGATTATGTGTTAAAGTACTTACCAGTCATAGGGCTAATTTTGCGACAAAATTCGGTAGTCCATTCTTTCATGTTTTGGAAGAATTCGTCGATAGAGATACAATAAACATAAAATGTTAAAAAACATCAATATCAATCTATGTTTATATAATATATATCTTACACCAATATCTAGGTATAGATCTATACATAGTCACTGCCTATATGTAAGCTTTTCTTGCGTCACCAAGCTATCAGTCTTTAACAGAACACATGGACATCGAATTAGAGACTCGACATTCAGACGTAGATTCTACGTAAAAAATTCGGATTGTTCTGTTTAGGTCTACCTACGTGCCATTAAGATTTATATCTATCTAAGTAGAAATCTAACAAGGAAAGAAGTTCATTTCATTCAACATAATTATAAACGTCCCAAAAATACAATTATGTAAGGAATTAATAATAGAAGGATTATTGATCTAAAGATCTTGATCTAAAGGAGCCGCTAGATAGTGCTATTCAACAACTAATACCTCTTTCCATAATTACAATGTAAAACTCCGTATCGTGCTTGCGTACATGACAATCTCATAGTACCTCTATAACATTTTCATAAAGATCTCATAAATCCTCCTCGATTCCCAAAAGTTTACACAATAACCTTAAAAAACTTCACAAATTCCCATATAATCTTACGATTGTCCCATGAGAATCATGCATATTCATCTTATATTATTATATTTTATTTTCATTTAATTTGGAATGCGTATATTTACATTTTTTGTACCTCTAAACACAAGTTATTTGTATTAGCGCGTGTATATTTACACTTGCGTAGCATTTTTTGGTTTTTCGTTATTTTTTGTGACCTTCGCGTTTGCGAGTCAGTAAAAGTTTTGTTTCCGTACAATACAGATCGTCCGTACGAGTTTTCGCACGCTTCTGCAAAAGTATTCGGTCCGGGTGTTTTCAATCTGTAACATCATTTCACCGTTAATAAACGCATTTTTTGTTCTTTTTAAGCGAGTATAAGCTTAATTTTGACTCTTCCCGCAACTCCACGGTTTCGATCCGAGGAACATCTCGGTGGCGACCACAGAACCATTTTAGGATATTCGTTGCAGAGCCTACGCTCAACACGATAACAGTCACTATATATTATGATTAAATTCCTATATGTTTCAATAAGAATCTTATAAAATTTCTGTAATATTCTATTTTAATTCTTAATCATTTGATAAAAAACGCTGCCAACAACATATGTTTATTATGAAAAATGGCCAAATTATGACGAAATATAAAAATTGTGCTGTGTGGAAGCTTATGTACTTGTGAGAAAAACGTGTGCGTGTGTAATAAACTTATCTTTTATTATGTTTTAAAAAATAAATAAGCTTTGTTTAATTTGAAAGATACCTCAATGTAAACATAGTATTACAGCATTAAATAACAAACTCGTTTTAGGCAATTATAACACCGAAAAAATTCAATTCCACACGTTACACAACATATTGGAGCTTGATCAGGTTTATTCTCTTCGGGCCCTGGTTAGAATATCAATTAATTAGGAATATTTAACATAATCTTTGCTTGATTCAAACTAGTTATCTGGTGATCTTATATTTCCAGCTTCATTCGAATGAGGGCCCGATTATTGGCGTGACATGTAAAATTCAATTTTTATAAGGGTAATAAAAGTACAAAAATATGGTTTAATTTTATTTTACAGAGATTATACGATAATAATAACTTACTCTAAATTTTCAAGATCTTTCTGCTTCTTTTTAATTAACTTGTCTGCGGCAGTTTCTTCTCTCGAAATTGGTCGGCAATAATTTGCATTTAAACAAATATCTGCATTTTTGTGAAGAATCCGCTTCATTTTTCCTAATATAATTATTGTATATTAACTATATTTATTATTAATTAATTAATAAATTTATATATATATGTAGGAATTTTAAGAGGGAATTTTGATACGAGCAGTTAGTCAACCACGAGCAATCAGCACGTACAACACGCGAAAATCACTGTAAATAATCTCGAACTCAAGTATATCTGTGAATATATGGTTCATATATTATATGGTTCATATATTATATTATATAAGTGATTAGTGACTTAGTTATTTCACAAACCCAATAAAAATCCATAAAACACCACGTATATATATATAATTTATAATAGAAAGAAATTGAAAGTGTTTTCTTTTATTAGTTGATTTATCTAAAAAATCAACTTTCTTAATTTTTGCAGAACCTTTATGTATTAGTATATTGTGGAGCATAATTTCACAAGTAAGTATACTTACTTGAAATATGAATTTAAACTTGGGGAACAAAACTTCGTTTTGTTCCTGAGATACATACATAATTTTTCTCTCGAAATTTAGGGAGTTAAAGTGAAAATCCATATTAACACTTTAATGGCCGCACGTCTACGCAGTCAAATGTCCATCGCACAAATATTGTGTGAGCGGCCATTAAAATGTTAAGCTTTAATTCTGAGATAACACTTGGAACGTACTTTTAACTTTCTATAAAGATAAAAAAAGGAAATTAAGAAAGGAAGATAAAAAAGGAAATTAAAGATAAAAAAGGAAACATAGTCATCTTAGGAAAAGGGGGCATAAATAAAGAGTCATTAGATCATTTTGATCTACAAGGATATATTTCTAGATGACTTTTTCAGATTTTGATTTCAATGTATATTAGTGAATTGAAAAATCAAATAACAGTTTTGAAATTTTCCTTTTCAGATATTATTCACCTGTACATTATTCACCTACATCTTATTAAGTATTATTACATTTATCAAGCTATAATCCCAGACAGAAAAAGTTAGTGTGAATTATAATCTAGTTATTCTTGCACAAACGTTCTGCAAATAATCATGTAATTTATATAGGCATGATCTATTAAATCAAATTGACACAAATATCGCACAAACATCTAACAAACTTTCTATCTGGGATGAAATCAATAGAAGCTATTACTACACAGACTTTCACTAAGTTATTACCGTATACAGCTATTACACTACACTATTACTACATTGTATAATAAAAGGGTAGTCTAAAAAGTTTCCAACCTCAACGTGAAGATGGCAGCACTCGTAAATAAAAGCTAGTGAATTTCGTTATTTATCTGTTGACGGTTACTCACCAAAGTTTCAGCCATTTTGGATGCGCAGTTGTTATGTAACAGTTATTTAAGTGAGTTGGTGTGAGCATTTTTGTGAAAATAGACAAAATCGAGTATCGAGCCATCATTAATATGTAGTTTTGAAAAGCAATACGCCTACGCAAATCAAAGATGAGTTGGATTCTGTGTATGGGGACACTGCACCATGACTTACCACAGTGAAGTTTTGAACAACTAAAGTTAAATGTGGCCGTAAGAGCTTGGGAAATGATTAATTTTTGGTACGTCCAAAAACTGCAAATACCGACGAAAATATCGCCGAAATTCACCAATTGATACTAGACAACCGCCGAATTAAAGTGAGAGAAATAACATGTCAAAAGAACGTGTTTGTTACGTATAAAATCAACATTTGGGTATGAAAAAGCTGTCCGCGTGTTGGGTGTTACGTTTGCCCACATTAGATCAAACACGTATTGGAATGAACATTTCCAATGCTTTATTGGTGCAGTTTAGACGCAATAAATTCGAGTTTTGGCGCCGATTAATTACTCTAGATGAAACTTGGATACACCATTATACGCTGGAAACAAAAATACAGTTCAAACAGTGAACTGCAGAGGGAGAATCGGCTCCAAAAAAAGCAAAAACTGTTTTTTCAGCTAGGAAAATGATGGCGACGGTTTTTTGGGGTTTAGTTGTGGAGTTATTTCAATTGATTATCTTCAAAAAAGTAATTACCTTCAAAAAGAAAAAAACCATTACAGGAGCATACTACGCATCATTATTTGACAAGCTGAAGGTAGAACTTGCGGAAAAACGGCCACATTTGCAAAAAAAATCCTGTTTGATTAAGAGAACGCACCGTCTCACACCTCTGCGGTTGCTATGGCGATAATCCACGAATTACGGTTAGAACTAAGAAGAAGTGTGTAGAGTTACAAAAAGACTATATTAAAAAATAAAAAAAAAAATTTAGAAGAATTGACTTTTTATCTTTTTTAGGTCGGAAACTTTTCAGAACACCATCATATATGTTACTTACATACTTAGAAACTCCCAGATGTCAGGATGAAGTTGAAAATTTATGCGACTTTCAAATTCAAAATTTTCTATATAACGGCTTATAAAACTGTCACAGTGAGGAAAGCTTATTTTGTCCGCTGCTGGTACCCAAGTTCTCCGCAAACTTGCCATAAACTGTAACAGCTGATGGCCGAGCATCGAATTGAGAAGCAGTTCAGTACTTTTATCATCGACCATTTTTTGTAATATTTCTATCGTCCTCAAAATATTTTCTGCAGACATCAGCGGTATACACAAAGCCTTATGTATAATATCATCATCAAAAGACAATTTTAGTTTATCCCACGTTGTACTGATAGCCTATAATCATAAATATTCCATTATTAAAATATTGCTAGTCAATTATAAAATATTACCTTAATACACACTTAGTTAAAAAACAAAATGTATATTAAGGTCTACAAAAGTTGTTACTCTTTCCTTTTGTATGTTTATCTATTAATAAATTATATCTTAAAGAGGATTATCGATGTGACTTGTTACTTAAAATCCTGCTCTGTTACTACTAGTGAACTTATTAGACTCCAATGTTGTGTTTACGCAACGATTTTGCACTACATCATAAAAACAAGTGTCTTTTAAGTGTCATCGAACACTAAGACTGTAAATTAATGTCTTAATCATATTTATGTTTACACTGAAATATTTTTATACATTTTGCAATACGATGGCTATCACCACGCCACGCGCTGCTGATCACAGCACTCATAACCGTTATCACGCCTAACGGTGACTGCTTAGAAAATCGTGCACTCCTGGATTCCGGATCCGAATCCAGAAATCTCTCATATCGGAATATGTAGTCTCATATCGGAATATGTAGTCCAACGACTGAAAATGCCAACAGAACGCTTCGCTATTCATGTATTCACAATTGGCGACATCAAGTTTGCCAGATCATTCGCGCGCAACGGTGCATTTTGAATTGAGATTAGCCACCGGGATCCGGCATGCTATCGACGCGTTTATTTTACCGCAAATACCGGGTCGCATCCCACCACTGTTGCTCACGTCTCTTAACATACAGTTTTCGCTGAATATTGGACTTACAGCTTCCGCGTATTATCGACACTAGAAAATCAGCTTGCTCTTGCCGAATAGCTGATGTATTTGGCTCATTATTGCGACCTAGTGTTTACGCTTTACCACGCTATAATGTTTTAGTCTTTAATACCTTCTTAAGTTGGGTTCTCAGTGGAACAGCTGGGTTATAGTGGAATGATTCACCATGGTTGATTGAACAACCGTTCGATCGAGAATTAGCCGTCACCTTCGCAAAACCTTCTCACATCGCTGGATGAGAAAGTCATCTTAAAAACGCGCTCCCTAATCACGCAGGTCGAGAGCGAGGACTTCAACTTACTGACGCGCTACTCTACACTGTCGAAAACCCTCCGAATTACGGTATAATGTTAACTGTTTGCCAATCGATTCCATCACATCTTATCCGGTGCGTATACCACTAGTATTACGAAGTTGAAATTGTTACACTCCATCAAGCACATCCGGTTCGTAATTCGTCTTCTATCGCCAAACTTAATCAATTTTTAAATGTACAAAAGATACTCTGCATAAGTAGTCGATTGAAAATTGCGAGAATGTCGTCAACCAAAAAACACTGTCGATCATCTTGAGATCATCCCTGCTAAGCCTTTTATTTGTTCGTTTTGCAGATGTCTTTGTGCATCACGCGGGCTTGTTCACACCACTAGCTTTGATGAGACATATCTGTTTCCATTTTGAGTTGCCCTTTTCTCCGGTGTCGATTATGCCGGTCAGATTCGCCGCAAAATATCAACCGAAAATGGACACCGGTCATGCAAGGCTTACATTGCCTTGTTTGTATGCCTCAGTACAAAGACCACACATCACAAATCTATCAGCAGCCTGACCACTGACGCCTTTAGGAAATTCGTCTTCCGCCAAGGAATATGAATCGAACTCTTGTTGAACAACGGAATCACTTTCGATGCGACCGATGCAGAGCTCAAGTCTCTATTTCGAGAAGCCTCCGACTTCTATGGTCAAGCCGCAGCTACTCTCGCCATTTCCGGAACTAATTAACTTTTTATCCCGCCGTCATTCCCCAACTTCGGTAGAATTTGGAAAGCCGAAGTCAGATCCACCAAGGAATTGATGTACAGGTAGAATTCCCATCTCTTGACGCTGCTGACGGCTGACCCAGCTGAACTCTCTATTCTTTCCCCCGCTTACTTCCTGATTGGTTCTTCTTTATTCTCCGTACCCGAGCCAGAAATTATTGACGAGGAGAGAAAAATCATTTCCCGTTGGCGTTTAACTTAGCAAATTCAACAGCACTTCTGACACAGGTACTTAGACCAATAGCTGTACCATCTGCAAGGACGCTTGCGATGGCACGGCGTGAAGACCAACTTTGATGTTGGCCAATTGGTCTTGATTCTTAATCCACGAGTGCCTATAGTAAAGTAGATCTTGGAACGAATAGTCGTATTTCGCCCCGGTCAAGATAGACTGGTCCGCGTGGTCAGTGTCCGAACCGCTTCATTGAAGTTTTGCCGTCCAATTGTGAAACTCAGTCATTGAGTTAACTGGCGACTTTCTCTATCTCGCATCTTCTGCAACCATGTGAAACGTAGAAACTATGTCTCCGTCTTTGTCCATCCATTCACGGTTAGTAGCCTCCTTCAGAACATCGTGGGAATCACCGTTCATCGTGGAACCTCCCGCGTTCGCGTTTTTTGTTACGCTTGACTTTTAATTCGACAAACTGATTTTTGATTTCATTTATTTAATTAATTTATATCATCTAGTGTACCAGTTTGTCAAGCTTTAATCCTTTATTTGTAAATTCACTCACCATTGCTCGAAAGTGAGCAGTATGTTTGAAACGTTTATTTCAATTTTGCCTACACTTTTTTTGCTATTTGTATATTCGCACATACACTCAATACAGTCCATACTCGTTCTCAATCTTATTGCTCACGCGTTCAGTTGTGCTTACGCATACTTAAATATTAATAATTATTCTTTGATAACCTTCATGACATGGTGTACGCAGCAGGAAATGTGGGCAGCAGGAAAAATTTGTCGAAGTACAGCATTGCTGTTTTCTTCACAATCAGTTGTAATTTTTTTAATATTTTCAGTCATTTGCGGACAGAGCAAACACATTGTTTCCCACACTTTCCTATAGTGTGGCTTGCTCTTTGTTTCAGAAAGTATACAAGCTGCCAGGAACATCTGTAATATTTTTTATATTTTTCTTAGTATTCTGGTGCATTTTATGACACAGGTCTTTCTCGGATACCTCCGTAGTTTCATGTGACACCTCAGAGGGGCGAACATACCACAGGTCTACGCAGAGATAACCGAGATGCCTGCTTGCCCACACTGAGAAGTAGATATTAAAATTTATTATCTTTACAACGAAAGTGGAACCATGTGAAATTTTAAAAGAAAAATTACAAGAAATATGTCATACTTTTACATATATATCATTCTACGAATATTACACGTTAACTGTAATCACCTTTGCCTCATTTCCTGCAGCAAGAATGAAAACAGTTTTTGCAATAAGAACACTAGGGATTTGTTAGGATTGCCATATTTCATTCATTCATTCTACGAATATTCATTATTATTACATAAGAAATTGTGATACGATTTTTATAAATTTTGTCACTATTATGATTCCATTTTAGTATCTCTTTCAACCACGAATGAGTTAATATAAATGATTTTAAATATATAAATTATACCTTTTTATCACTTTCAACTACATGGATCGTGTACAATTCAGATATATTCGGACTAGACGGTACAACCTGTTTTCAGAAAATTATAATAACAAATGAAAAATTATTAATATGAAAAAAGTAGTAATAAAAAATAAAATGTTTCGTGTAATCTGGGCAATACATCTATAAAATAATAGTAAATTATGCAATAAGAGTAGAAAATCGACGAATGTGAGGTTAACTGAACTTAATTATAACAAGTACAGGGTCTGTAGACTTATGTTTTAAGTATTTGTAGAAATTTTAGTTCTTTGAGTATTCACTACATGTAATTTAAATAATTAGTGGTGCTATTAACAACAAATTTGGACAAAACATTGACTTCATTGTTTTAAATGGAAGTCTACATACCCTGAACAAGTGAAAGGAAAGTATTTTTTTGATAGATTTTCAGTGAAGGGAAATGTGACTAATTTTAGATCTGAGTAATAATGTGGACATTATTCTACTTCTACTGAATAAGTACAAAAAGCAGTACTTTCCGTGCACGAGTTAAGTAAAAGTTTTAGGTATAAAAGAGTTTAATAAAAGTTTAACATGAATCATCATACCAAAAAGTAAAATAAGGTCTTAATATTTAATGTAATAGTAATTTAAATTAATACATTAATTTTACTACTTTTTGTATATGTGATAAAATATTGCAATGAAATATTGTATAAATATTTCATTGCCGTCAGCCAGTTGTGGAGGACCCTATCCCAGGTCAATTTCTAATCAGAATATTTAACTTTGTTTCCCGACAGACGGAGAAATAGATACTGATTTGGAGCGAATGGAAAGGTTTATGCTGAAGTATTAACGACAAAAGACTATGTTTCTGCTTTAAATGTTAAACCACTTAAACAATCGACCAAAATTAAAAAAGAAAAATAATAAAAAGAGAATAAAACTGAATCGAATGGGAAAAATGCGGAAGAAAACCAGAGTAACAATTAAATATAATAAAGACTAGCGTATAATCCAGTTAATCTAGAGTATAAGGATTATGAATAAAATAATGTATAATAAAAATATATATCGCAATAAAAAAGAACAACATTTAATTACATTCATAAGAAAAAACGTTTAACTCATCGAGCTTCAATCGTCTCGAATCGTTTCGAGGGGCAAATATTAAAGGAAACAATAAATATGTATTAAGAACAATAAAAATGTATTTAATCTTATATTAAAAAGTACTTGTATATAAAGCACTGCGAAATTTTGTCAGCTAAATTTTGAAAGCTATTCTATTGGTGGCACAACACTACCATTTGTGCCGGCGCCGCGACTCCCCTCACTTCGCCCCTCAAGACGATTCAAGACGTTTGTAGCTCGATGAGTTAAACTAACAGTCTCATCTGACATGTGATAGATTACAATATAATGTGTTATTAGTCGTACAAACAAACATGTTCAATTTAATTAATTAAATAAAATTTTAGTTAGAAATTACTTCAAGAGTATATGTTTCATGTTTAACAATTTAATTTAAATCCTAACTATTCATAACATCACAATAACCCCATATAGTATAAAACATTACCCCATACTATGGGGAGATTGTGAATTCTTAGACAGACTATAAATCTCATCAATAGTAATAATCAGTTGACAAATTTTATTCTTATAACTGCATATCTTGAAAATACAAAATTTAAATTAATTATTATAAAAAAGGAACAAGTAATATTAATAAATAAAAATTATGTTACTTTGAAAATTAACTTTGTTATTTAGTGTCACTTTTACCTCCTTTTGTCGTAATATAAAAGTAATACACGCTACATTTATAATGTTACATTAATCAGTTATTAATACTTACTATCGAATTTCGATTTATGCAAATGTTAGTGGAGATATTCAATTTTTGTAATAACTGATATTTCGATGCAATTATGCCAATCGACCCATCTGTTGCTATACATGTTTTTTGGTATACATCGGAAACCTGATTATAATCCTGGAAAGCACGTGTTAAAGAGTTCATATCTCGCGGCATTTCAGGTTTCTCTTTTTCACGTTCGCGGCTCATAATTTGTCTCATATTGTCAAACGACAATTTTTCAGCTGCAGCGGGATGTCTAGAATTGTATGTAATATTTAAAATTTTATAATTTCCTCACAACTTTGCAGTTGATAAATAAATGTAGTTTTTAATTATATGTGTTGTATTAGACTTTATTCTATATCTAAAAACGGTCTAAAAATGCCCATTCCACATGTGAGTTTCAAAATCTACCAATTTAATATTCTAAGATTCAGAATTCACCAAATTTATAATATGAAAAAACGCCTGAATTAAATTTACTACAATTAAAAATCCGTCTATTTTATAGTCTGTGTTCCGAAACCCGCCAAAGTTGACTCACCAAAGTTTAAGCCATTTTGGACACACAGTTATTATGTAACAGTCGTTGGAATGAGTTGATGTGAGTGTTTTTGTGAAAATGAACAAAATCGAGTATCGAGCTGTCATTAAATATCTGGTTTTAAAAGGCAATACGCCTACGCATATCAAAGATGAGTAGGATTCTGTGTATCATCATCTGCACCATCACTTATCACCATCACTTATCACCATCACTTATCAGTGAAATTTTGAGCAGATGAATTTAAACGTGGCCGTAAGAGCTTGAGAAACGATGAATGTTCGGGACGTCCAAAAACTGCAACTACCGACGAAAACATCGACCGCCGAATTGAAACGAGAGAAGCAGATGTTATGAACATGTCAAGGAAACGTATTTGTTACATATAAAATCAACATTTAGGTATGAAAAAGCTGTCCGCGCGGGCAAGGACCAAACTGTACATAATTTTATAACGCACTGTATTATTTTGACACCGAGATTTAGGATACAGTAATAATGACACAATGAAAATTAGAGCACCGAACAATGACACACGGTTATATTGGCGCACGGATCAATCGGACATTGATCATTCGAGCACCGAACATTGGCGTACCGAATAATGACAGACGGTTATATTGACACACGAATCAGTTGGACACTGATCATTCGAGCACTGAACAATGCCTGCCGGAAAATTGTTTTTGACAAAATAAAATTTATTTAATATGTAAGGATGTGCTGCCATTTGCAGGTGTAATTTGAAATGGGCATTTTTATGCATTAAATAAATGTTGAATATGTCAGAAATAATTTTCCGGTGGACATTGTTCGGTGCTCGAATGATCAGTGTCGAACTGATTCGTGCGTCAATATAACCGCGTGTCATTGTTCGGTGCGCTAATTTTCAGTGTGTCATTATTACTGTATCCTAATTCTCTGTGTTAAAATAATACGGTGCGTCATAAAATTATGTACAGTTTGGTCCCTGCCCATATTATTAGTTTTAAATTCGCCAAACCCATAATCTTAGTTTAAAATTCCACCAAATTTTTAGTCTGAGATATAAATCCTTCGAAACTCTTAATCTAACTTTCAAAATCTACTAAACATATTACTTAAATTTCTAATTGTAGGGAATGTAGCTTTTAAAATATACACACATTTAATCATTAAAGTATCAGACTAATGTCTCACGATACAAATCAGTTAGATACTTTAAAATGTAAACTCTATTTAGTTTCAATGTGCAAATTTCACTTTGACTTTATACACAATGGATTGAGACTTAAAGCACTCAGCACTTTAATTCCAATAACTATAACATGGTTTGTTGTTGCGTTACGCTGATGAAAATGTATAATGCTTGATGAAACAAAGAAAAGATCGACTAAATGTCCGCCTTATGCGGTTCGTGCCTACTTAAAACGAAATAAAAACGAAATATTAAAGCTAAGAGCCACTAAATCTTCTCTATTTACATAGTCCGCTCTTTTGATACGACACTTTATATAATTCTCGCCACTTGAGATTTCATACACTAATACGATAGTAAAAATTTTGGGAATTATTGTGATATAATACGATCCACGTACGAGCCATTGAATTTATGCATGTTAAGAGATCACGCTTTAAAAATATCATAGCAAAATTGGAGTACACAAATCTCGCACACACATTCCAATGATAAGGTCGATCGTCAGTGTCTCCAGTCACGGCCTCGGTGTTATAGAGCCAATTTGTATGGACACTAAGATCGGAATTACCACCTTCTCCCGTCTGACGAGCAGCCGTTAAGACACGGACACTCGGATGAAACAGGGTAGAATACCCTCATGTGCTGTCAATCTCCTTTTATTAGCGGCAAAAACTCATTGAACTGAAATACAAAAATTATCAGAATATATTCTGAAAGTGAAATGAGAAAGAACTAGTTCTTTGTATGACCCGAATGATCGTGTCATAAGAAATAAAAGTTCAAACAATGAACGTGAAATGCCGATAACTGACGTATACAAGTGTCCGTTTGCCTTATTTGCTGTGCACAAATTGCAAACAATTAACAAACAAATGATTGATGTAATCAGAGTGATGTAATCAAAAGTCAATTAAAAATTACTTACTCACGGGACACAGCCATATATATATCTTTATATGATCTATCTGTCTGCTTAGCCTGGCGTACCATTTCTCTCCGCAATACCGACTCCTCGACCGTATGTAAATTTTGTCGGTCTGAACGATTCTTCTCTACATGAATGCCAGAGGCATCTACATATAGAATCGCTCGGCATTTCGCCGATTTTCGTTTAGAACAATGGTATATACCGTTGTTTCTCGAGTCTTTCGTATATCTAAAACCTCTATATATA
Organism: Mallateleia sp. ZL-2020; assembly: GCA_022817365.1. Lineage (NCBI taxonomy): Eukaryota > Metazoa > Arthropoda > Insecta > Hymenoptera > Scelionidae > Mallateleia > Mallateleia sp. ZL-2020. Next base: position 30,779 of record JABFPP010000002.1, read on the forward strand.
ATAGTTCCATTGACTTCTTCTATAATCTCATTCATCTGTAAGAATTTATAGTACAATTTATAATATAATATGGAAGCGGATTGTGTATGCATGCCGTACAGGATACTAACAAAATCAAAACTTATCAGCTTAACGATCTACACTAAGGGAAAAACACACCATTCAGATGGGTGCTAAAAATAGTCGATTTTCAAAGGTGGGGCATTTTTTTAAATTACAACTTAGCAAAAATCTGAAAAAGTCTTCTAGAGATACAACCCTTCTCTACAGTTTCAGCTATATTTCGTGTAATTTGACCTGATCTAACCTCTTGAAAAATAGAATTAAATACAGGAGTGTTTTCGAATTAAAAAAATCAAAATTTTGACATACTGCACGGAGTTTGAATCAAATGTTCAATCAAATCTGTTTATACTATTTTGAAGATTATTCAATTCTCTTTAAAATGGTGTAAGAAACATGCAGTTTGTGTGAAAAATAGCCAAGTTATGGCCATTTTAAGAAAACCATGCATTTTCAGGTTTTTCCTTGATGAAAGACAATTCTACTGTAATGTTCGATCCTATATTCTACATTTTATGATAATTATGGTAGTTTTATAGGGATATTGTGAAAATAATATGAAAATTAATGGAAGCTATTTGTTCCAGATAAAAATTAAGATACAGTTTTATGGGAAACGTATAGAAAAATATTGTGACAATGTTATGACTATTGTTTCAAGCTTTTACGGGGTTTTACAACGTTGTATGGTTTATTATGAACAAATAATGACATTTCTTCAGAAAATGACTCTCTAACATTGCACTGAACGATATGACTATTCTATCATACACATTTTTATGGGGTTTTATAACATTTTATAGGATTTTATCGAATTTTATGGACAAAAAGTGACATTTCTTACAAAATGATTTTGTATAATTGCACTGAATGTTATGGTTATTGTCTGTCTTTTTTATGGGGTTTTATAGGATTTTATGAGTTTTAATGAACAAATAGCGACATTTCATTAAGCAGTGGTTTTGTAACATTGCACTTAATGATATGGTATAAAAAACCATAAACTCCTAGGCAGAGACCAAACTGTACATAATTTGATGACGCACCGTATTATTTTGACTCCGAGAATTACGATACAGTAATAATGACACACTGAAAATTGGCACACCGAACAATGATACGCGCTTATATTGAAGTACGAATCAGTTCGACACTGATCATTCATTTATGTTCGACACTGATCATTCATTTATGTTTATCTCATTTTAAATTATGAGTGTATTAAGACTGACTACAATGTAGCTATGTTACGAGTATGATATGCGTATGTTAAAACCATATTAAGGCCACGTTAAGGAATTATTCTAGGAGTTTTGAGATTACTGTAAAAGTATATGGTCTACTGTAACCATATTATGGCTATTTATGATCATGTTAACAAATCGTTCTAGAAACCCTTTAATTTGTTGATGAAGTTTTCTGACTGTGATTTTACTACTGTATGATTATGCTATTGGTGAGTTGTGATCGTATTATGGCCATATTAAGATTATGTTAATCGTTTATAAACAGCACCTTAAACTTTTTCAGTAATTATAGGACTCCTTGAACAATTTCTCAACATGTATATAAATAACCATAATGTAACCATAACAAACCAATAACATAACTACAAGATAACAAAATAACAATATCATATTTTCACAGCAATCTTAAAACTCTTACAATTATTCCTTAACGTGGCCTTAATATGACCTTAACATACCCATTTACGTATGAGATAAACATAAAGTTTCCACAATATGATAACATCCCCAAATCATAACCATGAAACTTCCATATCATTATTTTTTTATTCTCATACAAAGATAACATGGTTCTTTTTTCGATTTTCTATGTTCTGAATTGAATTGAATATGCTGTATTCAGTATTCTGCACGATTCTTATGAAAAAATACTGAAATGCAGGGATATTTTCAAATGGACATAACTTGATCATAACTTGGCTATTTTTCATCCAAAATTCATTATCTTTTTTGAAATTTGCAAGAAATTAAATCTACTTTCCGAGTATTGTCTTAAAATTAAAGCTTAATATGGGTTTTTACTCCGTATGGAACTGCAATTTTGCAATTTTTTAAACATCAAAATATAGTTATCCTTGGAAGACTTAACTTCTTAACGGCGGGGCATAAAAAGGCTTTCGTTGGATCATTTTGATCTAAAAGTATATATCTCTACAAGTATTTCTCAGATTTTGATTTCGGTGCGTACTAAAGAATTGCCTCCACTTTCCTAGATAGACAAATTGTACAAAAATTATATTAAAACTGACATTTAGAATGCTATGAAATTCCATAATAATTTCGTTACATACATCCACATATTAATATATTTAACATGAATTTTCTTACATAAAATTGTATTTTGTATAAGAAATTTGTAAAGAAATTTTTGAATTTTCTTCTCACAAAATATAATTTTTGTACTGTGACGTGCATGTATTTTAAATTTCCCAATAATTATAGAATTTATTGGTATCTGTTTTAATGTGCAATAAAAGAGCAATTTTTGCACCACATTATGAAGATAATATTAAATCTGTGTACATTTAAGTATCTTTTAAATTAAATTTATTTTAAAAACATATATTTATTAATATTTAATAATTTTCTAATTGCAGAGCTTATTTATAATAATCTGAATATCTTGAAACAACAATATTTAAAGGTGAAATTAACTGAATTTTTCTAAAAGCGAAAGATTTGGATATCACACTTTAAAGTAGTAGTTGAAACAAGTGATCTAGACTTGAATCAATTCAACGAGGTAAGTGGATGTTTCCATCTTCATATTTTGTTTAAAATAGTTGAAAAAGTAAATTAAATCAGCCTCGTTGAGAATTTTAATCACCTCCACGGGTAATTAAGAGGATGGAAAAGTAGTTCTATGAACACGTAACCTCAAATAGTTGTTATTTCAATTTATTTATTTATTTTTGACATACTACTAGGTACTGTTGAGATAGTCGGCATTACTTACTTAGGGAAGAATCATGTGCAATACTTGAATTTGCATTTCAATGTTTTATACTTCAGAATAACTTGAACAAAATAAAACAACAACAAAAATATTTTGTTCAAGTTGTTTGCAAATTTTAAACATTTAAATAGACATTCAACTAGTAAACAATATTCTTCCATAAATAAGCCGGGCCGAGCATCTCAGTAAAATAAACAATATTTTATAATTTTTTTATAAATTAAAAATACACTAAATGCCGATAAGATAGGAATCATGTGGTATTGTACATCCTCTTAATTGAAGTAATGTAAGAGTTACTAAAAATTGGAAAAATAAATTCTTACTTATAATTATTATATATGAATATTTTAGATTGAGTTTTTTATTTCGAGTTTTCGATCAACATATAATGTCATTTATTTTTATGTCGCTTTAATTACTTTCAAATACACATATCGCCTACATTTTCATCGCATTGAAAAAATTCGCATCGCTGAGAATCGAATGCTTAACTTACAAAAAACCCTTCATACTCTAACATTACAATCTAAACCGTATAGCTATTGCGACATACGAAGGAAAATTTCAATTTCTTACACAAAGTAACGCTCTATACGTATAGAAATATACAAAGAAAAACAGTTTTTATCGTAAGACAAAATCAATAAAATTAGTATTTCAGCTTTCATTATTAAACTAATTTTATTGTTAAATTTTTAAACGGAAATATAAATCTTTATTATGCCTGAAAATAAACAATTCTATCTCCAAAGTTGAAATTATTCAGCTATTTCATGGTGTTGTTTCAAGTCCATGGAAATTTGAATCGACCAAAATAATTTATTTGAATTAATGAGTTATTAGAATGATTTAATTTAAATTTTTCAATTAAATCAAATGAAAATGGAGTGGAGCAAGAATTTGTCAATCTCTTAGACGAGTTGAAAATAAATTCATTTTTTTCAGTGTATAGATTCATTAATCATTTATTTTTTCATCAAATGTATTATCTATCTGCTTTAATATGTGTTATATATAACATTGTTTTTTGTCTATTCAGAGTATAATTAGAAGTCCATTATTACACCATGCTTTGGTACTCATGGATATGCTGTAAATAATATGTACGATTATTGTACAATTATAATAAGTTAATGTTGTTATTATCATGTCAAATATGGTCTTAACGTTTTTCTATGTGGAAAAAGTACATGTCATGCCTCTTCAAAGGTACAAATAATCTGTACATTGATTGTACCTTGATAAAACATAAAATCAATACTATTATGAATTTATTGAGATTTTTACAAAAAAATTGACATATAGCAATTAATGTGTTTGTATTAGCACACTCATGATTACCATTATTTGTCACTATTGTTGCATTATTATGGATAAATATTTTGTTGTTTTGGCTGCGGAACAGTTTGTTTTTGGCTTTTAAAATATAGTTGATGCCAACCTATACATTTTTACGCTGTTTTATTTGAGCCGGAAGTTTAAATAGATTGAAAATTGTTCTTTTTCGTTTTTATTAAAATTGTAGTAATTATCTTATTATAATTCGACAATTATAATATAATTTATAATCAAAATCAAAATAATAAATAAAGTAATAATAATTTCAATAATAAAAATGGTAATTTTTTCAATAATAAAAATGGTAAAAATGGTAATAAAAATTATAGTAAATGAGTTAGAAATGAATTTAATTTTTTTGTATTTGTCTATTTATGAACATAAGGGTTAAGAAATATTAGTGTTTTTTGAAATGTAACACACAATTATAAAATATGACTCACTTTATTATGTATATCATATGTATTATAATATATCGTCAAAATCATGAGAAGACATAATATGATATTAATATAGATAATAAAACAGGTACCTTGTGTATTATAAATTAATAATACAGAAAAACTAAAATATGAATATTATTTTACAAAAACTGTTAAAACTAAAAATATCATTTGGATTGCATCCACAACTATTAACAGTTATGAAAACTAATGTTACATATTGTATAGATAAATAAACACATTAAATATTATCCTCCATAAGAATACACCTCAATTAAAACTTATGCTAAAGTTTCACTTTAACTCCCCCCCCCCCCCTCAACCTATACTCTTTATACATGCAATTGGGGTGTTTCTTCACGCTGATTACGAATCTGTGGAGAAAACGCGGCGGTCTCTATTAGTTTTTGCAAAAAACGAATTTTTTTGAAAAAAATTTTTCATCTTATTTCATGTTTTCTTTGACCTCACATTCTGATTCCTTATGAAATTTTACATGTGAAAACATGTATTATATTATTATTTTAAAACAGATAGTCCAAAAAAGGAAGGTTACAATATTTCCGATACAACCAATTTATATTGGACACATATTTATATGATATTTTGACCAATTTTTTGGGACCAAATTTAACAACATAACAATGTAATATATTTTTTCTAACGTGAAATTTCATAAGGAATCCGAATTTCAAGTCAAAAAAGTCATATACTGAGATAAACAATTTTCTTTCATACAAATTCATTTTTAAAATCATCAAAATTTTCGTCGCAACAGAGGTGCCCTTAATGTTTGATTTGAACATACAATATAGTACAATATATTATTATGATATAATTTATCATGAAATCTCGCCAGAAAACCGTTCTGATAAATTAAAATTCATAAAACTCCGTTTTAGATTTAAGGGGATATTTCAGTCGCAAGAGATCTAATAAATGTGGTTAGTTGCACAGATTATGCTACAGAACATAATGAAATCAAAATGCATCCAATGATTCTCTTATTTTGATAGAATCGTTGGATCTATTTTATATTCTATTTCAATGAACAGTTTAAACTGACAAACTAATCGAGATTTTTGTGTGGAAGTGAGACTGAAGAATCTCCTTAAACCGAATCCATTAACTAAGAGTTTATCGTGTTAAAAAACTAACAAATATTATAAATTAACTATATAATTATTACTTATAAAATAAAAATAATTATAACATTAAGAATATAATTAAAATAATCATTTCAACAAACATTTCTCTTTCACATTAAAAAAACAAAAGATAACAGCAATTTACGGGTAATGTTAAAATTCTAACTTAAAAGTTGATTTGCTTTACGAACTCGTTCCTACAGTTTCTTGTTATACAGTGCTTTCTAATTCTTGTAAATAAATTTATATTCACCAACTTCTCATATTCTTAGCAGAATCTTGCCAAATGTCACTGTATAT
>JABFPP010000003.1:0-29242 GCA_022817365.1 Mallateleia sp. ZL-2020
CTATAATATATGGTATATTTTTGCATGAAATATCACCGTAAGACTTACCTTATTTGAACTTTTACCATATTCGTATAATAAATAACTCTATAAAACAAGACATAGTATAGCAAAATTTTGTAAAATATATAAGAAAAAACGAGACATATTTTGATTAATGAAAACAAACCAACTGCGCATGTCTTGTCGGAAAAAGACAAACCATCATTTATCAAACTGAGGTATAAATATTTTGTTGTGTTATTATTTGGAAGTGACTTTTTGGTGTGGAAGTTACTTCCAAAGGTTTGGTTAGATATAAGGTATAAGGTTAGGTATATAAATAAAAATCATAATTTTCTGGAATTCTTTAATTCATTGCAATAGTAGTATAGCAAATTCTCAAATAATTCATCACACAAACAGTACTATTTAGGAAGCCTTAAATATTCCGTTTATTGACGTAATCATCAATTGTACATTAGCTTACGTTATAAATGCGTGCTCCGTAACTTAGCGACCAGCGTTCAAATAACGATGCCTGTAATGAGTTTTCAGATTAAATTATGAGTAATATTTTGTGTTGTGAGTGCCTGTGAAGGTGTGACAGAGGTGATGTGCTAATTTAAAATTAATAATGAATTCCTAAATAAAGAAAATTAAATGGTAAAATAATTTTTTCTTTCACTTTTTTAAATAAAATATTACTGTATAGCTTTTTCCGCTGTAATGTATTAAGTAATTTAAGGAACTAAATTTGCTATAATATATTGCTTATTCCAATATACTTCTTGATAACAAAAACCTACATTACTATGGCATAATAAGTTAAAAAATATGAAAATAATTGCTACATTTAAATATGCTATACTTTATAGCTGAATGTATTTGACGTAAAGTATATTCCACTTTGGATTTAAACTATAGCATTTTCAGTTGAACATTCTGTAACATTCAAGTAGAAATTTTTCTCAGTGCATAAAACCTTATCTTAAGAGGATGTATCACGTACCACGATCACTTGCAAAAGTAGGATAAGCGGCAAATCTTTATTCTTTATCCAAATTAAATAATATTTGAGAATATTGGAAAGCAGAAGTGCAGAAATAGGATTCTGCCTAAATTATTAAAAAAAAATAAACTTTTTAAAAATGTTTATTACCTGATTTACCACCGATGACGTAGCGAACATTATCTTTTCATCCTAACAATAATAAATACCTTTTTCAGAACTGTGAGGGGCAGAATCCTATTCTTTCATTTTCGAGGAGTACGGGAAATATAATACTTTGTAAATTAATCACAAATTAACAATAAATATCTGTTCCTAGCATTTGATGTCTGAAACAATAACAAACACTATCTGTAAACGTTTTGTCGATCAATTAGAACGAAGAAATTATTTCACGTAATATACTACAGAGGGCGGAGTATTTAATTGCTACAATTTGTAAAACAAGTGCACATGTGACAATAGGTGACATTTATAACTGTCATAGCAATGATAATATCGGTTATTTAAAAAAAAAATAGAGAAACAAAATTAAGATTAAGAAATAGATATATTTTTTAAATCTTAATTATTTTTGAATTTACCAATCAAAAAGCATTTTAGAACAAGGATTTAAAAATTGGACTTGATCAGCTATTGACAAATCCTCTTACAAATTAATTTTAAATACTAAATTTCATTTAAATAAAAAAAGGAAGTTTTTAGAAAAAATACCTACTTGTTTCATTATGTTATACAAATAAATTATTTAAATGTCAATACACTATTGTATTTTGAATCACTTTGGAATTTTTATTAAAAATTATTTAAATGTAATATTTTGAAGTAATTTGTAATTTCATGAAATCATATTTGTTATAAATAGAATTAAATAAATATAATAAAATAATCTATATATTTATAAATGAGTTTATCATTTTTTATCATTATTGTTGTATTAAATTTAGTCCTTCAGTATTATCGTTAACGGCCATTCTTATAAATGTCACATTTAAATAAATTACTAAATTATTACACAATATTAAGAGTTCAGATTTTCTCTGTGTCTTTATTTAAAATTTTAAAACTACCGTACAACAATTTTTCAATTTCTTTATTCAATAAATAATAAATTATTTAAACTAATAATGCCGAATTGTAAATAATTAGTATAAAATAATATATAATTGCAATAAAATTAGTAAACTTTTATCATATAACATTTTTATATAGTAGGAGAAAATGGAGCTGGTTGACGCAGTTTTTATAATTTCAAAAAATATCCATTATTTATTCATTATCAGCTTAAATTACATTTAACTAAACGGAAGATAGCGAATTGTATGTGAACAACTATTACGATGATAAACTGTACCAAAGCATTGTTGGATTCACTACAATTATTAAAAAATTTGCTACTGTTATGGTAAAGTTTGCCAATATAAACTGTTCAAACAATTCAGTTCTGTCCATATATAAATTTTGGAGGGGAAGCAATTTTATTGTACACATAGTGAACAAATTTGTTCTAGGATAATCATCTAGGCTATGATAATAATCTACAACTATTACTATAACTATAACTAGGATAATAATCGATTAAATTATTTGACAGTATAACACATCAATAACTTGAAATAAGAAACCGTAAAATAATAATTTAAAATATATAGTCATATCTGAGAAATTCAAAAACGATTATTAAATAGCTGATTCATTTTGAAAAATTAATTAGTAATTTGATTTAATAATTTCAAAAATTATTGAATTATTTGTTCACTATGTGGGAAATATTTAACTATTTACTTTCTACAAATATCCCTATAATTTTATTGTTATTGGACAGAATTGACTGGTAAATAATATTTATAAACAAATTATAATATTGTAAAGTAATAGAGATTAATTAAATTAAATCCATTGTATTTATAATAGTTAAAACAATAATAATGTATACGGAGAATAATGAAAATAAGATTTTAAATATATACTCACGAAGTTTCATTACCAAAGTCATTTGTACATTAAAAATTTTGTTAAATAAAAATGTTATAAATATATGTTGTATAAGTTTTGTGTTATTTTGTATACTTTTATTTATAATCCATCCATCTATCCACAATCCATAATAAAAAGAATTTTGTCTTCTCTTGAAAGAGACTTTGAGAAATCTCTTTCTGGTATTTTGACTGGTTGTTTAAAACTGAATAAACATTCTTCAGATTTTCATATCTGTTGAATACGTTTATAATTATAAAACCAATAATGTAGATATTGAATTTATGTACATTATGTGGAAGTAATATTTAAAATAATTTTATAATGTTGTTGAGCCTTCATTTTGTTGAAGTCCCTTTCCAGATTAAGGTTGTACATTCGAGATCAAATATAAATTAATTAATTAATAAACAATATCAAAATGTACTTAAGAAACACACAAAATAAAGATAAGAAATGTGTTCAAATAAATGTCTATAGAAAAATATTGTTTTTTATTGAACACATTTCTTATCTTTATTTTGCAACAAAAATTGGACTTAAATATAAAACTATTTTCTCATTGCTTTACAAGGGAAGGCTTCTCGTTAAACAAAAAAATTATTTATAACATTTGTATTAATTATAAAAATGCTAAAAACCGGTAAAGTAGGAATAGTGTGGTATTATTCCTCCTCATAAGAGCCCATGTATTTTTAGTATTCTTTAACAATTTATTTCTCGACTTCTAGTGACAAAATTACTATAAAAGTTCGCAAAACAACGTGAAATATGTTCAAATATAAACAAAAAATTTTTTATTGATTTCTTAATATCTTTGCATCTCAGATGTACAACCTAAAGGTCACAAAGAAATAAGATATTTAGCCAACCTAAGTTATTGTTGTATATTACAGAGTCAGGATCATATTAGGTTTTATTTTAAATTTAGAATAATGTTATGATTTATTATTTAATTTAATGAGAACTTCGGGATTCTTTACAATTGAAGTTTATTTTAAGAAAATATTTTAGTTTAATAAAAATTAACATCTATTAATTCATAATCTCAAAAAGTTTGTTGAGAAAAATAACTTACTAATACACGACAAAATATTATTTAACAAGTTTTCTGTGATCATGTGTGAATAAATTATAATTTGTATGCATAAAAATTATTCTTCTATTTAGTAAGAACGTCGACGTTCTCATTAAATGTAAAAATATACTTTAATATAGATATAAAATTTATAATAGATATAAATTTTGTTAAAAGATAGAAGATATTAAAAACTATTATTAATTGTACGAGTAATTATTTATTATTAATTTTTATAAAAAGTTACACAAAAGTTATTTATAATAAAAATTAAAAATATTGTCGCTGGCAACAGTTAAGTGGTTGGTTCATGTGGCATCCAAACATCATGTTTGAGTTGCATCGTGGACTGCATAAATGATAACTCCACGATGGTTTACAGCATAGCTGTGAACCCATCATGGAACATGTTTTCATACATGTTGCTGCAGCATAGCAGTGATGATGGGATTCGTGTTTCTTCGATTGCTGACGTTCACGTCGAATGACATTTTTAAGCATCTAAAAAAAGAAAAAATTTAATTTTTTGTAAATAAATTAATAAAATATGAAAATAAAACATAAATAATTTAATATATTAAGACAATAAATTGTTTACAGATGTATAAGAATATCATTCAAAATCATACAATCTCTTTAAAATTTATTATACTGTGACACATATTTTCAGAACTTTTTACTGTCATTCCAATTATTATTTGAATTTTAAAAAATTTTGAGAAACTATAAATATATATAGAAATAAGATATTGTTTATAATTTAAGATTATAAGAGATTTTATAATTTTTTAATTAAATTCAATATACAATAGAACTTCTATTTACAAAATATGTTTCTTTTTCTAACTGGGAAAAAACCCAGGGTATTTCAAAAACACCCAACCCAGTGAATTTTATTGGATCATATTAGGTTTTATTTCACACGAAGCTGCAACTATCTATTATAATATATATTTATTTATTTTATTTAAAAAAATTAAATTTAATTTAAACAACTTATATTTCAGTTACATACATTTACAATGCAATTTTAATATAAATTTAAATTTAATAAATTAAAATTCAATTCAAATATAAGTTTAATTAAATACAAATAATTCAAATAATTTAATTTAAACAAATAAAACAATAATTCAATTTTTATTAAGTTTGTAAATTAAATTTGGTTGCATTTATAAAACAATTGTTAAAAATAAATTGTCAGATATTTTTATGTATGTAAATATTAGAATTTTCAATGAAAATTAAATTTTACATTTATGAAAATTAAAGATACATATAAGTTGAAAAGTAATTAAATCGTTCTTTATAAAACCAATTTAATTCGAGTTAAGTTTATATACTTCTTATTGTTTAAATGTTACATTTAGTCATTATAACTGTTCACTAATATAGTCAAAGTCTTAATTCAACTAGTCAATTATAAAATAAACAAAATTTATTTAAATGTTACAAATATTTATAAAATAGAATTTAAAAAATTTTTTTAATTGAATGAGTTAATCAGTAAAATGTTTTGCTTTTAATTCGCATTACATGAGTTTTATGTCTATGAACAGTATTTTTCTATTTAAAAATACTACAATTTAGATAAGTAGAAATATAAAATATTTGATTTGAAAATTGTAATATTTACATACACAAATATATTATACGGTTGTTTATCATTAATAATCGTTTTATAAAAGCATGTGATTTTAATTTAAATAAATTATATTAAAGCAATAATTATTTAAAATCTTAATGTAAACTTAGAAACTGAGATAAAAATTTATATATATATCATTGTTTAATTGTTATTAGTTTGTACTTCATTCCTAATAAAACCCAGTTTTACCAAATAAAACTCAATATAATCGAATATAAACCAACCAGGATTCAAAGAAAAATTTATATTTTTTCCAACACGAAAAATAAATAAAATTGAAAAAGGTTAAAAAATAATTACTTTTTTAGGAATAACTAGATGTTCATCACAGACGTGAAAATGACCCCGTTGGCCGTAACGGTTGCGGAAGCCTCCCTGATCACCACGATAGTAGTTCCTTTGGCCCCCACGGTGGTAATAGTAATTTCTTTGGCCACCACGGTTATATTTATTGTTTTGGCCTCTACGGTGGTTCCAGTTCCTTTGGCTATCACGGTCGTTGTAGATTGGATGTCGGTCGTTGTAGTATTGGATGTCATGGTGGTGGTACTCTCCTTGGCCATCAGGGTTATGGTATTCCCCCTGGCCATCACGATTGTGGTACTATAAATAAATAAATTAATAAAAATTAAAATTATAATATTATAATATTATATAATATATAATATATATATATATATAATATTATAATATTATAATTTTATAATATAAAATTATAAAATTAAATAACTATATAAGTATATATAGTTACCTCTTGGCCATCATGGTCGTGGTACTCCCCTTCATTTTCAGGGTCGTACTCCCCTTGATTATTACGGTCGTGTAGCATAGCAGGTTGGGAAGACCCATCTTCGTGTGGTGTGGCTATATTCGTTTGTTGCGGATGTGGCGGCGCTACTTTTTGTGGCTGCGACAGCGTCATATTTTGAGGATGTGTTTTCCTTGGCTTTTGGGAGCTTCCCTGCTTGGCTAATGGAACAGTCGGCTGGGATTCACCACTCACGTTCTCCTTTTGTCGCTTACCAGCTCTCTTGCCGAGTAACGGGAAATTAATATTATATTGTTCCTGAAAAATTCCGATAAGCATTAAATTTGTATTAACACAAGACTTAATTTTCAAATTATCAATTCTTTTTCTATTCATTGCAGCAGATTTTACTGATTATTAATTGCTATTTTACAATAAACTCAAATTATAAATGGACTTTAATATTGTGTAACATATCTTTAAAGTTTTCACAGAAAAAAAAAATCTTTAAAAATATTAATTGTTAAAATAATAATGGCATTTGTTTATTACATTTTATGCTAAGAATATTAAAAAATGACATTATTTTAACAACTAATATTTTAAGATATTTTTTTCTGTAAAAACTTTCAAAATATGTTACACAATATTTAAATCCATTTATAGTTTGGGTTTATTAAATTATCTTTTTGGGTATTTATTAAATTTAATTAGTGTGGGTTTAAAATTTAAAATACAAATTATTAATTGGTAATGTTTGCTGAAAATAAGCGTTTTTCTTTTGATTATTTAATTAACTATTCTTTTGATATTTAAGTAACTTGTTTTTTGACATTTTTTTCGGCCATCATAGCATCATACATTTTCAACTTCTAATTATTTTCTTTAAAATACATATTTATATTTGGAATTCAGCTCCATATTTTCATTCTTTAACTAATTAAAAAATTAACTGGCTGATTTAAATAACATTTTAATAACATGTTGTTAAATTCCATCTGTTTTAGTTACTTCTTAGTGCAGAAAAGGTATCAATAAAGAAAAAAGATCGCATTTGAAAACATAGGGTTAAAATTTTATTTAAAGTGGCCAGTAAATATTTTAATTGATAAAATAATTAAAGTACAATACTTAAATACAAATATAAACGTTTATTTTAATGGAAATAATTAAATTCGTCTATTTCACAATTAAATCACTGTTATTAAAAATTGTATAACAATAAATCACTTTATATAACATATTAAATAAACTAAATAAAAATTAAATATTCCTTAATAAAAAGTTCCACATTCTAATTAATCAATTGAAATCGAGTGCTTTTTTTATACTATGTTATTATATTGTATAAAATACATAAATAAACAATAAAATAATAATGATATAAAAACAAAGAATAACAAAAATATCCTGTATAAAATGAAGCAATATATAGAAGTTAGAAAATTCAAATATCTATAGTACAATATTTATAAAATGAAGTTATCTCTACTTCTTAGCGTAAACAAACAAAAATATTTCTAAAAATAAATATTTATCGTTTTCTTTTTTATAGAACATACACTAATTTACACGTAGAATTTTCAATTTTAATATTTTCAACTTTAATTTCATGATAAAAAGTACTTACTTCATTTGCCATTGCACGTTCGTATGATTTTCCTGAAAGTCAAAGAAAAAAGTAAATTTAGTTAAAAAATTAATAATTTTTAAGATATGTAATATTTTATAAAATATTAATGTTAATTATGAACTAAATCTTAACATTCCATTAATAGATATTTACTTTATCATGTTAGTAACTGCATTTTTACTTAAATTATTTTATTCGTATAATATATTAATGTACTTACGTCTTGTCTCCATTGTTGAATTCTGTTGACTGAATTTGTAAAGGTCGAAGTAACGATAATATTTCAGAAATTATACTTTCGCGCTCTGTCTTTTTCTACTTCAATGCGTTAAACAAAGGTACCTTAAATAACGTAAGTATATAACTTATAATCGATAATAATTTGAGAATAAAAACCATGAAAATACTCAGTTAGCTTTAATTTAATTAATAACGTATTAATAAAATCTTACATTTGTTTATTGATATATAATTTAATAAATAATTAAATAAATGATTTTCCATCTGTAATTGTTCTTTTATCATTTCTTAACATTTTCATATTTCTATTCGAAGTATTTTTTATTGCGTAAAAAAGGATTAAAAAATTTTGTAAATGTTAACAACTAATTAAAATTAATTAATAAAGCAGTTAAGTTAAAGTAGGATACATAATAATATTTTCGAAATACAATTCATTTTACATTTGTTTATTTTGCAATAAAAAATAACGTTAATTTTGAATTTAAAAAAATACATTAAATACAGGCTTTTATGATTATATATTCATAAAGAAACATAAACAATGACTAAATTTTATTTTTCATTCACTTCTATTGGTATTATTTAACGCTCAAATTTTACGGCCCTGAATTGTTTTTCTTGTCTATTTATGCGCAAGTTTACTTCACTGTTTTCAGTGAATGTTTGCAATTGCAAATATTTGTGTATATATATTTTTGACAGCCTGTACAATATATTGTATAATATATTATAATCAGGCATTTTTGAATTACTTTACATTTTTGTTTTTAATTTAATCAGTGAAGTGTTGGAAAAAGTGCAATGGGCTATTATACTCGACGAGGGAAAAAGAAGCCATCTGCTCCAAAAGCTTCGATGAAAAAATTCTACCGACAACAGTAAGTAAATCAATTATAAACAATAGAAAGTTTATTATTTGTTTGATATAGTGTAATTAATGTAATATATTTTAGTAATATATGTTGATAAGTAGTTAATGTGTGCTTGATAGTAACTACTGAATTTGAGTTATCTTATACACTAATACTTTTTACTTTTATAATTATGACAAATTTAATCATTAAATTAAAAACAATTATTTTTGTTCTTATTTTTGTATATAAATACTCAATATTAAAAAATAAGTAATTTATAATCAAATAGTTCAATTAAGTTTAACCATAGCAGTTATTACTCAAATGTAAATAAATGTAATAATAACATAAATAATTCGAATTTAACTGTTTTTGTAAAAAACAGCCTACAAGTACTTTCCACTGTATCTTTAACATTAATGAATATCAAATTATAGATATACAAATTAACATTTACAAATATCAAATATATATTAATCAATTGAAATCGAGTGCTTTTTTATACTATATATATATGTATATGTATATCATTGCAAATATACGAAGTAAAAAATTGTTATATTTACATATTATGTAAAAATTTATCATTAACAATTGTTTTTTATAAATGCATGCAGTTTTTAAAATTAAAATAATAAATCCATTATAAAAATATGCATGTCTCATCATGAAATTGGCTTTGGGTACTCGCTTTTTTCGTATTTCGATTGGTCATAGAAAATTTTTGAATAAACTATTTTGGATTTTGACAGCTGTCGAATAGAATGTTTACATTCGCGTAACCAATAGTTTTAAAATACTTTATTTTAGTTTTAAAATTTTAGGTTGTGATTTCATTAACTTTATTACATTAACAAAATTTTAGGTTGATGATGTTTTGGAGTCTGTGTTTTGTTTATTTTTCTGGCATACAAGTTTAACATATATTAAGAGTACACAGTAAAATAATACATTAATTAATAAATTAAATTATTTTGTTTAAAAGTAGAAGTTTTCAACCAAATTTTAATAAAATATTGATTTTTATTTAAAATAAATATTAAAATTATTTATTTCGTTAAAGATTTTCTTTATCTTTTTTTTTTTATTTATTTATTTTTCTTTATATATTTTTCTTTATTTATTTACATGTCTTATCACATAGTATTTTTGTCAGGGACACTGTAATTATTTCCAATAAGATATTAATTATTATAATTAGTATATCCAATTAGTTTATCCAATCCAAGATAAAAAGAGGCACGTCTTATCATGAAACTGGCTTTGGGTAATCACTCTATTCGTATTCTGATTGGTCATTGAACATTTTTGAATAAACTTTTTTTTTCATTTTGACAGTTTTTTAATATAATGTTTACATTTGTGTAAATAATAGTTTTGACGTGTTATTAATTAACACTTGTAATGTTTTATTTTATTCTTGAAAGTCGAGGTTGTGATTTTGTAAAATTTATTATACTTACAAAATTTCATGGTTAATGATATTTTGGAATCTGCATATTGCTTATTTTTCTGGCATACAAGTTTAACACGTACTAATTGTAGATAGTAAAATAATACATTAATTAATAAATTAAATTATTTTAATAAAAAGTAGAAGTTATCAACCAAATTTTAATAATATTTCTTTAAAATAAATATTTAAGTTGTTGTTGTTTTTGTTGAAGATTTTTCTATATACATTTTCATCTCTTATCACACATTATATTTATCAGGGATACTGAACATCCGATCCGGATTACATATTAGTTAATAGAATTAATATATTTAATTTATTATTATAAGACTCACGTCTTATCATGAAATTGGGTTTGGATAATCACTCTGTTCGTATTCTGATAGGTCATTGAAAATTGTCGAATAAACTTTTTTTGGATTTTGACAACTGTCAAATATATTGTTTACATTCGTGAAATCAATAGTTTTGACGTATTATTATTTAATACTTGAAATGTTTTATTTTATTCTTAAAATTTTAGGTTGTGATTCGTTGAAATTTATTACAATTAAAAAATGTCACGAATGATGATATTTTGGAGTCTGTGTTTTTGTTTATTTTTCTATCATACAAGTTTAACATATATTAAGTACAATAATACATTTATTAATAAATTAAGTTATTTTAATTAAAAGTAGAAGTTATTAACCAGATTTTAATAAGATATTGGTTTTTATTTAAAATAAATATTAAAATTATTATTTTTGTTAAGATTTTTCTTTATATGTTTTCATATCTTATCACATAGTACATTATCACATAGTACATTTGCAGTTATTCCTGATAATATATTTGTTATTAGAATTAGTATAATTTATCCAATATAAGAAAAGGCATGTCTCACCATGAATTTGGCTTTGGGTTATCATTCTTTTTATGTTTTGATTGGTCGTTAAAAATTTCTGAATAAACGTTGTTTGGATTGTGAATGGTGTGAAATATAATATAGTGTTTATTTCACATAGTTGTTTGACATTGTTGAGACAATGTTTTCAGAACAAATTAAGCCCGTCTGAATTCAATTTTGCGAGATTTATTTGTTTTCAAATTTTGAATCGTAGAGATGACTCTCAAGGTGCTTGCAGCTCAACTGATGTGACTCGAACAAATTTTGAATAATATTTTCGATTATTTAGGAATATTTTCAGAATAAAATTAAGCCCCTGTAAATTGAACTGTGCGAGATATAAAAGTTTTCAAATTTTGAACAATGTGGGTAGCTCTAAGGGTAGCTTTGGGTCTGTTACCACCTTTTGTTGTGTGTACAATTGTTCGTTAAGTAATATTCATTATGTATTCAGCTGATTTGTGTCGAAGTAAATGCTTTTTTTTAATTTTCGTTTTCGAGTGAAAATGAACTTTGGTATTTTCAGGCATATAATTTTTTGTGATAATGAAATACAATTTTTATATTGCACGTATATAAATGTTTCGGTGGAAAATATTTTTATTATATAATTGCACTTTGCTTATTATAGAGTTAAATAATATACATTTGTATAAATGTAAAACAAAACATAATTGACGATAATATAGGATTCAAAATTCTTTGGGTACCGTTTCAAAGATTTATATATTATTTGTGTCAAATTATACAGGGTGTAACAAAAATATTGTGCAGCAATTTACTATCAAATTCCATGATGAACATTACATTTAAAAAAATTATTATTTTTTAGTCACTTATTTATTGCTTTCTGATTATTTTAAAATCACGTTTTAATCAATTTTTTTATGAATAAATAATTACTGTATTACTTCTGATCGTTTCAAGATTACTTAGTATAACACTTTTTTGATTATTCTTCAATCACATACTGATTATTATATCGCATGGATCCTATATAGATTCATATAAATATCATATGAAACCATATGAGATGTGACCTGTTTCAATTTTATTGTTGGAATTATATGATTCAATTATTAATTAAATATACATCCATAAGATTCCATAGAGATACTACAAAGATCCCGTATGTGCCTACATGGAATCTACATGAATCTCATATGGATCTGTATTAATATGTATATGGATTCATTCAAAGGGCGGTTTAAACCATATGTTGACCGATAAACCGACGACTAATAGTCTGGATTAGGAGCGTTGGTAAAAATCAGTCTGGTAACAGTATGGAAACGGTTCGGTGACCATACAAATGTGAGACTCGAATCAAACACTTGTCAGACTTTTGCCAAACACCTACCAGACTCTTACCAGATACATGCCAGATTCTTACCAGATACTTTCCAGATTCTTATCATATACTTGCCAGACTTTTTTCAATCTGGCAACAGCCTGAAGAATCAGTATGGTAATGGTATGAATCCGCGATCCAGACTATCCCAGACTACTTTATAATGACAATAATTGTTTGAGAAATAGTCTGGCAAATAGTCTGGTAAACAGTCTGGCAAACAGTCTGTCAAACAGTCTAGATAAAAAAATGATCCTAACCGAGAATCGAACTTGCGTTCTGCAAGTCAAAAGTCCCGTGTCCGAACCACTACACTATAAGACTTATACAAAATATCGCCTTGAAAGATATTCACATTCAGAAATTATAAATCTCTTTTTAAAGGTCGACATGTTATAAGGCATTAACTTGTATAAGTTTTATAGCTTAGTGGGCACTAGGCTGTAGGACTTCTGACTTGCAGAACACAAATTCGATTCTCGGTTAGAATAATTTTTTTAATTCAGACTGCTGTGCCAGACTGTCTGACAGACTTTTTGCTAGACTGTTTACTAGATTATTTGCCAGACTATTTGCCAGATTATTATTGTCATTCTCAAATAGTCTGGGATAGTCTGGGTCGCGGATCCATACCATTACCAGATTCTCCAGACTGTTGCCAGATTCAAAACAGTCTGGGAAGAGTATAGGAATAATCTAGAAAGAGTCCGGCATGTAGTATGGCAATCAAACTGTTTCCAGACTCTTGTCGGACTGATATTTTCCACGAAAATATGTCTGGATGATGTCTAGCAATTAATCTGGGAAACGCTGGTGATCCAGACTGTAACCAGGTTGATTGGCCAGACTATTGCCAGACTATTTTCCAGAGTGGAAATTGTCTAGAATGAGTATGGGCCTCGGACAGAAATTGAGTCTGAACGCGGTACGGATGAGAAATATTTGCTAGACTGATCCTAGACATTTTCCAGATTGAAAGTAGTCTGGAATGTATCTGGAAAACAGTCTGGGAAACACTCCTACTCCAGACTATTTTCCAGACCGTTGCTAGATTGAAACAAGTCTGGGAAGTGTATGGTAAGAGTCTGTATGTGTCTGGAATGTGTCTGGTAAGAGTCTGGTATGTGTCTGGTAAGAGTTTTGTAAGCGTCTGTCAAAAGTCTGGCAAGAGTCTGGTACGAGTCTGGCATTTGTATGATCATCGAACTGTTTCCATACACTTGATTCTCTCACTATCAACGTCGTCAAGACCGGAAGCTTCTCACTATCAACCTGATTCAATTCCAAATATTACCGCGCATGCTCTTTCCAAAACTAATTCTGATTCGTTTATAGCGTTTCATCTTTCAGTATTTTAGTTTTTCAGTATTTTTTTTTCGGTATTTTAGTTTCAAATTCTGTCTGATATTAGCATCAAGGGTTTATTTATATTTCGAATATTTATTTAATTAAATGTAATAATAATTAAATAGAATATATATAAAATGGAAATTTGGTACTTTGAAATTCAATTGCAAACTAAATATATAAAATTATATAAGATTGAGTTTATAAAATAAAAATAATGTTTTATATAATTAATTCTTAAATTAAAAATATTTCTTAAGCAAATTAACAAACAAAAATATTACATTCATTATGTTTAATACAAAATATTGTTTACATAAATGTAAATATTATTTTAATAATAATGAATGTTGTAGATTCTAACAAGATTCTAGTATTAATTTAACCTTTATTAAAATGTTATGATATCAACCGTACTATAATATTGTTTAAATATAAAAAAATCTAATTGTATAATATAAACTGAGTATTCAATTCAACAACATTTTAACTTTGCCATTTTTCCTGTGCATTTCATTTATTTTTGTCGGACATTTAAAGGTCCCGCCATTATTTCTGTATTTTTATTGGTTATGCATTAAATCGGAAGCTAACATGTAGAATAGAAAATAGTGGAACTTTTCGTTGATAGTGAGAACAAATTTACGTTGATAGTGAGAGTACGTTGATACTGAGAAGGTTGATAGTGAGAGAATTAAGTGTACTTTTGCATGACTGATTTTTTCCACGCGGGTAGGGTAATTTTTTTTATCCAGACTGCTTTGCCAAACTGTTTGGCAGATAAAAAACGGTATGAGAATAATCTGGTAAGAATCCGACATTTAGTATGGCAAACAAATTGTTTCCAGACCCTTGCCAGATTGATTTTTGTTCTATGCGAATGTGTCTGGATTGTGTTTCGCAAATAGTCTGAAAAACGCTCGAGATTAGGATCAGACTATGACCAGATTGTTTCGTCAGACTATTGTCAGATTCTTTCCACAGTGAAAAAAATAATCTGGCATAGGACGGGCCTCGAGCTACAATTGAGTTTGGACGCGGTACGAATGGAGAACATTTGTCACACTGAACATAGTCTGGAATGCATCTGAAAAATTGTCTGAAAAACGCTCCTAATTCAGATTATTTTTCAGATCGTTGCCAAATTGAAGAAAGTCTGGAAAGTATCTGGTAAGAGTCTGGCAAATGTTTGGTAATGTTGTGACGTTAGTACTGTCTCCGAACTGTTTCCATACTATTGCCAGAGTGATTTTTTTCACGCGGGTAGATCCCTATGCTGCTTTTTCTGGGTTAAGTTTTGGAAAATTGTTCAAAAACTGGTGTTGTAACAGTTTCAATTTTACTCGTACAAAAAATGTTATTATGAAAAGATACAGAATTCTTTGACAATAAATCATAACTTCATTAGAAACTCGTCTATTACAATATTTTTTATTATTAAACAATTGGACAAAAAAATGATCTTGTAACTTTTGTAATTGTACAGATGTAACAATTTTATTAGAAACACATTCACAACTTTTGGAGTGCGATTTAGAACACCGACCAGAAATAAATATTCATTTTTTAAAACCTTTTTTCTTGCCTGTATAGAACACATACATTGAATCGTTATAGAATGAAAATGGATCATCCGCCTAAAAGACGTCAAATCTAAGTCGAATAAAAGTTTCGGTACGTGTATTCTGCGTGGAATATTCAGAGAAATGTCCACATGATGGCAGTGAATCGAGGTGGACTGGGCATTGAATAGGAGTCGATTTCGCGTGGAATCAATGTAAATTCGAGGTGAAATAGTGTAATTAAATTCCAAAATATTGACATTTAATAATTGACGTTTAAAACAAATAATAATGTAAAGCCATCGATTCTACGTGAAATAAATGTTGATTTGATGCAGATCCATGAAAAAGATTTTTTTTTTTATAATAATGTTCAAATATCAAATCAACGTATAATCGAAATTTCACTTATGTATATTCATTCAGACGTAATACTTCGGCCAGCATTACAATTGTAATGTAAATTGTAGAAGTATGCTGCTTATATACTAATTTCAATCATCAAATGCCATTTGCAAGAAAATCGTATAAGCGGTATAACTTTTATAATTTATATAATAATTATGGAACAAACATAAGTATCACGCGTCAATAAGTATATGTAAGTAAAAATTTCAACATAATTGGACATTATTATTTAAAAAAATCTTTTCAATGGTTCCACCTCAAATACACGTTGACTATGTAGAATCGACAGCTTCACATTATTATTAATATTAAACTTGAAGCTCGAATAAACGTTAAATCCACGTGGAATCGATGCTCGTCGAATTTCAATATTTAATTATTCTGTTCACCTGAAATCCATGTTAATTTCATGCGAAATCGATGCCTGTTTGAATCCCAGTCTACCTCGATTCATTGCCCATATGACGGATATTTTTCTGGATATTCGACATCGATTCCACGATCCGTAGGTGAATTATCCACTTTCATTCGATGTCAATTAAACATATTTGTTCTGTAAAAATATTTATTTTGTGCCGATATCATATAATTAGCATTAACAAAATTTAATATACAAACTCATGACATAAACTTAATTTCCATTCTCATGTATTATTAATTAATTATTCTTTGATAACGCAGGCGTATAGAGAAACGACGAATTGAAGGAATGAACCTGAGAAATGAAGAAAGCAAAGAAGAAAATATTGTAGAAAATAATAATTTAAAGGACAGTATTTCTATTAAATTAGATTCTTCAAGCGAATCACATTCTTCTGAAATTCTGAATTTTGAATCAATAGATCTTGTAAACTATTCAGATGAAGTTGTAAATGATGGTACTCAGCCATATGAAGAATTAGAAATTATGGTCATCGAATACATTGAAGAGTCCAAGTTGTCAACGAAATCTACAGAAGACAATAACGAAGTTGAAAATAAAAACAGTAAAATTGAGAGCGAAATTGAGGAATCAGAAATTAATGAAGAGGAACATGTGCTCATTACAGAGAAAGAAACGAAATCCGATACATTTTTACTGAAGGAAGAGTTGCCTGATAGACGTCTAATTGTGGATTTTGGCTTGATATGGAGGGAATTGCATCGGACATTTGACAACCACTCTAAAGGAATAGAATGCCTTTTCAAAGATTGGAAGTTAATAAAAACAATTCAAAATGGTTTAATGACGCAATTCCATTTCAAGTGTCAAATGTGCAATTATACGGCTAGTTTTTGGTCCGAACCTACACAGCCCGAGTATTTAGATATAAATACAGCTGCTGTGATTGGGACTGTAACAACTGGCATTGGTCACTCGCAGTTAGAAGAGCTTTGCTCAACAATAAATGTTAATTGTATGGCTCCAACGACATACAGAAAATATCAGAGCAATGTTATAGATATTTTCCTCTCTACTGCAGAAGAAAATATGAAACAAGCCGGTGAGGAAGAAAAAAAGTTAGCTTTACAAAAGAATCAAGTAATTAACGGTATTCCATACATAACTGTAATTATCGATGCTAGTTGGGCTAAGAGGTCGTATGGAACAAATTACGATTCTTTATCTGGTGTAGGCGTTATAATTGGTTTTGAGACCATGAAAGTATTATTTATTGGTGTACGCAATAAATATTGTACCGTATGTGATCGAGCTGAGAATCAAGGTTTAGTTCCTAAAGAACATAAATGTTATAAAAATTTCGATCGTAATCTATCATCCACGAGCATGGAAAATGATGCTATTGCAGAGGGTTTCGGCAGTAGTGTGGAAATGCATGGTTTAATTTTTAAAACCGTTATTGCGGATGGCGACAGTAACGTATATCAGACGATTTTAAATAAGAAGCCATACCAAGAGCAAGGCGTAATTGTAAAAAAAATTGAATGTTCCAATCATTTATTACGTAATTTGTGTAGAAAGTTGAGAGCTATAGCTGATTCGACTATTCTTCCTGGGCAAAGAAAACCTGGTATTACACAAGCTCGAAATGTATTGAAAAGTAAAATTTTAACGATTCGTAGGGAAATTTCAAAAGCTGCCACTCGAAGAAAACAATTAATTTCTACGGAAAAGCCTCATCACATTCAGGCTACAGAGTTACAAAAAGATATTTTGAACATTCCTAACCATGTGTTTGGAGATCATGCAGAATGTAAAAAACGTGGCTTAGATTGTTGCAAAAATCAGCCTACGGTAGTACATAATTATATTCCTTTGTTAGAATTGCACGGATTATACCAAAAAATTATGAATGCAATTAGATATTTAAGTTGTTATTCTGATAGCCTGTTAATGAAATTAACAAACAATCCGGCAGAATCATACAATGCAATATTGTGCAAACAAGTAGGTGGAAAACGCGTCAATTACACGGCGAGAGGTTCTTACAACGCTAGAGCTGCTGGTTCAGTACTGCAGTATAATACACAACAAGTACTAACCGAAATGCACAGTGCGAATGACAAAACAATTCCTAAAGTAATAACAAAATTAGAAAAACGGAGACAAAGAAAAATAGTGTACAATAGACTCCATAAATTAGTATCAACGAATCGTAAAAAACTATTGAAAAAAATGAAGAAAAGTGATCAGTTCTATGGTTCTAATTCTCAGAAGCCGGATATAGAGCCTTTTGTTTTAGAACAAGTTCGATTAAATCATATGAAAAAGTTGATTGAAAATGGCAAAAAATGGAAGGAAATTGAACTGAATACCAGAGGTCAAAGTGACTCTGATCTTCGGAATATATTGAGGAGAGAAATGTTAACAGCGTCTAATTTTGGTGTTGTGTGTCGAATGAGAAATAAAACATCTACCGGGAAAATAGTACAAAAAATGTTGTATCCGAAATATATCGACACACCAGCAATGCAATATGGCCGCGAAAATGAAGATATAGCAAGGAAAGAATTGGCGGCACTATTAAATACGAAGATACAAACGTGTGGATTATTCATTGATCGTGAGCACCCATTTTTGGGTGCTTCGCCAGATGGTTTGATCGAAAATGATGGCATTGTAGAAATTAAATGTCCTATGTCAGCAGCAAATTTAAAAATACAAGATGCTATGCGAATATTACCTCGTATTCGACAGATTTTTGATAAAAATAACTGTGAAAACTTAAATAAAAATCACTATTATTTTTATCAGATCCAAGGGCAACTGCATATAACGGGAAGAAATTATTGCATTTTTGCTTTATGGACAGAGAGAGACTTGAAAATAGTTCGAGTTGAAAAGGATGAAGATTTCTGGAATAAGAATATGAAACTGAAATTAATAAAATTTTATGAGACTTGTATGTTGCCAGAAATTTTAGATAGTCGTCATAATAGAAACATGCCACTTCGAAATCTTTCAATTTCTATGGCCATTGAACATGTCGAAAACAAAGTTCCTCAAGTTAAACAAAAACATAAAGCAATACATAATAATGTTGAACAAACTCCTCCAGCAAAGATCTATAAAGTAAATGAAGAAAAAAATGATAATGTTGTTAATAACGTAGAAGATGTAGACTATATGTATGCAGGTACTGTAACTTTAGCTACAGATGAATGTTCTCTTATGAGTAGCAAAATATTAAATCTGGACATACTGTATGACTTTAATGACATTGAAAATAATGTTATGGGTATAAATAATGAATTGAATGACAACACTTTGGATGCATTATTATCTATTATTAATAATACTACGTCATTTGTATCTCACAGTATTCAAAATTTAATTCATCCCAATCACATGGTACCTCTTCACAACGAAAAAAGCATTCAAATAATTGGTGGCAACTGCTGTGGTCACTGGCGATGTTTATATTTTGATGGTGATAAGTTACATTGTTATGACAGTTTGCCTCAAGTTCAATTTGCTAAAGAAGAGGAACAGTACATATCATTACGTTTTCCAAATTGTACCAGTAAATCAATGATATTTGAAAAAGTACAGCGACAAAGAGATAGTATAAGCTGTGGAGTTTATGCTGCAGCATTTGCTACAACTCTTGCTTTGAATGGTGATCCCTGCAAAGTACAATATTCGCGAAACATGGAATATATGCGATATCATTTAGTAAATATCCTAAAATGTAAGAAATTAATGCCTTTTCCAACATATTAATTATTTTAATACAAAATTATATATAAACAATGTTTACATAATGTAAAAACCCCCAATTTACTTTTTTAATTATTGTTTTCATTGTAAATATATTTTAGTAAAATGTCCCAACTTTTAATATAAATATTTGTATGTCATTTTATAAACAGATATTGTACAAAAAAATGTCACAATTAAATGACACTATCAGGAAGGTGTAAATTGTGAATATAAATTATCTTAGAGGAACAGGTGTATACAATTCACGAAATGTTAATTTAGAGTTGTATTTTGACACATTTTAAAGTGAAATAATTCAAGAGATTCACAAGCCTAGAAATGATTGAAATACAAGTATAAATGATATAAAGTAGCTAACACCTGAAGCTCTAACCCAGATAAAATATTTTGTGAATTACAGTTTAAGAATAATTTCACAAATATTCTATTAACACTCTTTTAATTTTAATAAGATTGTTCTAGTAAATCAAATTGTCGCCATCATTGTACAACCAGTTTACCAACTATTTATCTGAGAAGTTAATTATGTTTTATCAGCTATAACAAAAATATATAAAACCTAAATATAGAGGAACAGATATATGGAATGAGTAGCAATTGTACACGAATTCCTTGTGCAACATATCTGAAGCTCTAAGTTGAAAAAATTCACGTGGCTAACTAGAAACTTCTATATACACGTTGAAGAGTTGTAATTTAATTATTTATTTATTATATACATGGATTATTAATATTAATTTATTTTTATATAATAAAATACACAAATAGTGTTAAATATATAGTTAGGATGATTTGAATTATGCACTCGAAGCATTACCATTAAATTATTGATATTTGAAGTGGAGACATAAATACCGCTAAATACTATAACATTATACCAACAATACACTTCAAAATTCAGTGGCTTTATCTGTATAAATCTTACCTATTATTTATATATTATATTTATAGAATTTTGTCTATAATCTAAATATGGTAACTTGGATAATTAATTACATAGTATTGTAATTATTGTTTTACTTTCATGTCATGTCCCAATACCACCAATATATTTTTGAATAATAACCTTTTCGCTTTGAGCTTTATTAGATGTTCGTGTAACTATCTAGAATACAAAAGGTACTACCAAAACGTACGTAGTCAAAAATAAAAAATTGTTAGTTAAGATCTTATATGACATGCAATATGAAATCTCATGCTATTTCATTGAAATGAACTTCAATTAAAGATTCTGTATCCAATTGTATGCTTGTAAATGGCATAATATCTTACCTCAGTTCTTATAATAAATTTCATATATTTTTTTCTTTTATTTAATATATAATACGTGTAATTTGCAACGTTTAATATGACATATACTGTATCTTACTTGAAGGTAAGTGCAAGTTTCTAAATTATTAACCTGAGATCGTACAAACATAGGTTTCTCAAAAATATTTTCACTATCGACAAAAAAACTTAATGCTGATTAGTCGAATCAGCTTTTTGAGAGATAGTGACAACCTCAAGTGTATTTAGAAATTCATTATGATGAAGCTAAGGTTATATACAGATCACAACCACCTGTTATAAATAATAACATTAAGGAACGTGTGGATATTCATATATATATGTGTGTGTGTGTTATAAATAATACTATAATTGACCAAACATTTTGTATGGTAATCATTGAGAGACTGGTATATGTATATATACAATTTATAATATGTTTATAATTATATTATTTATACATAACACATTTTGAAACTTAATTTGAAAATAATTCATTTAATTACCTGACGAATAAGATGAACGTAAATATACATTAACTGGCTAATACATTAATTTATTTATTGTAATATTTATTTATTTTACTTTGTAGCTCTGGGATGAAGAAATCGTATAATTTATTCTATAATACTGTAGATACAAACGTAAAAGATTGTATTAATTTGAATGTTATTCGGAGAGACAGTTGAAAAAATGTATTGGTTTTGTCTCACGAAAATGAGCGTGGTGGGGCTCATTTAAAAAGTTATTTTTTTGCTATTACTGTAAAATATATATGTATTAATAAATTGCAGTACTTCATTCATAATATTCAATTATGATTACAAATAGATTCCTCTTTCCATTCACATATTTATTGCACAATTGAAACTATAATTTCAATTCATTGATATGGACATCGACGAAACGTGGAGGGTACATAAAGAGGACGTCGTATAAACATCTAGGAAATTTCAAAGGATTAGTGAGAGATGATCGAGGGCACATCGTGGGAACAGGCTAAACATACTATGGAAAAAATTTGGTCGCAGTGGTAAATATCGAAGGATGCTATAGTATATAGTACAGAGGAAACATCACGGACATATCATCATGAAAGCAACGACAAATCAAGAAATGCCAAGGGAGCAAGACATCAGGTATTGAATATCATCATTATAGTAAAATATTTTTTAACATACACTTTTCCTATTTGTAATTAATTTGTATTATTTTTAGTGAATAAAAGTTTTAAAAGAAAATATCAAGGAGTCAGAAGAACATCAGTGGAAAATTATCGTGGAAACATCGCAGATTGACAGAGAACGTGCAGAGTACAAGGAAAGACAATTTAGGAAACATCTTGGAGGACTTCATGGGATTAACAAGGGAAAATCGAGGGAGCATCGTTAAAACATTCTGGAAATATTTCAGAAACAATTTGGTCATAATGAGAAATGTTGTGGATATACTACATCATCAGAGCAGCAAAAAGTCGGGAAATGTGAAAGCAACAAAACATCAGGATTCAAATATTATTATTATACTAGGATATTATGTGTTTAACTTTCTTTTTCTATTGTAATTAAGTAATAATTTTTCTTATTTTTAGTAAGCAAAAGCTGTGATCAAGAATCATAAAATCACAAGAACATCGAAGGAGCATTGAGAGAACGTCGAATAATCAATAAGGGCACGTTTCGAAAACAACAGCAAAACATCATCTTCGAAGAAACTTCGAGTCTTACAATTGGTAAGCATTTTGAAAACATAAGCGGAACATCGTGGGAGCATCGTGGGAACATCGTGGGAGCATCGTGGGAATATCGTGGAAGCATCATGGGAATATCGTAGAAGCATCGTGGGAACATCATGAGAATATCATGCGAGCATTGTGTGAATGTCTGTCCCAACATTCATACTACATTTTAAAATATCACATAACTAAAATATCACAATAACACAGTATTCTATTTTACAATATCACATGTCACTATATCACGCGTAATTATATCAAAATTTTTTTAACGTATTTGCGAAAATACCATTGAGTAAACAAATTTGAATAAACGTGTTTAAATTGTAAGGTCAATCTAATTATAAGATATTATAAACAAACAATATTTTTTTTGAATAAATAATTATATATAAACATTTTTTATTATAAAATTGTACAAATCATTAAAAAATATTTAAATATATTTTAAAGGGATACAAGTAACAGAAATACTAATTTGTAGAAAATACTTATTTATTTCTATTTAATTTGTAAATATATAAATAAAATACATTAGGACGATAATTTGACAACATAAAAAAATGAAAAATTATTTTAAAATTAATTTTTAAACAATGACTAAAGCAATGGAAGAAGATTTTACGTTTTCGTTTCATTAATACATTTATTTTTAACATTAAATTAGACCTAATTAGCAATTTACAAAGAAAATCTATTTTTGTTTAATTTTATTTTTCGTTTGAAATGATGAAATCAAAAAGACACAAAAAACCACAAAATATTACTATTTGAGTATATTACTTATTAAAATAAACTCCATGCTATTAATTAAAATCATCATATTATTTAATTAAATTTGGAATTGGTTAGAGTATCTTAACATATTATTATTAAATGTAACTGAAAGTTAAATATTAAATTATATTTTAACAATTAAATTATAAATAATGCTTTAAATATTCTTTAATTTCTTAAAAATTATACATTATAATTTAGTTAATAATTTCAATTTCTGTTAATCAGTTTAATTCCAAATTTTATTTTTATAGTGTATTTTTTTATTGATCATTTATTTAATTATTTATTTATATAAATTTGTTACATCATTGTAATTGAAATGATCAAAATTAAACAAAAAGTGTGACATATATGGCACGTGATATTGTTTTTTCAATGTTGTGTGATATTGATCGACATGTGATATACAAACATGTGTAATTGGTGTATGTGAAATTTCAACATGTTATATAGATATTGAACACTCGTAGGAATATCATGAGAGTATCGTGGGAACATCGTGGGAATATCGTGGGAATACCTTAAGAATACCATGAGAATTCCGTGGAAAAAACATGAAAACATATCGTTGGGACATCGTAGTTTAAGTTTTCAAATATTATTTAATTTTTTACTTTTTAAGTTTTAAATAATTCTTGAATTTAAACGGTTGTGTTTGTACAAAATTTGGAGAGCTGATTATTAACTAATGAACAGCGTTGTTTTTTTGAAATTTTTTGAATTTGGGATGTCGATAAAAAATCAAATATTTTTACAATATTCTTTAAGGTATGTCTCCAGTAAATCCATTTTCTTACAAATGTTTTTAAACTTTTACAATATTTTAAGTTATTTAAATTCTTCGCAATGTAAATTTTTTAGCATTTTTTATAATACCAAATTCGAGATATGCAATTTCAACTATTTGATAATCAACACGTAATCTCTATACTAACTTTTAAAACGGAGACTAATTAATTAATATCGTCAATAATTTTCTTAAGAAGGTGCCAAAATTAAAATATATTTTATTTTATGTCCCTCAAAATTTGTTTCAAAAAATTGGAAAAGAGTAGCAGTATAGTTTCTAAGATAAAAGAGTTTAAAGTAAATCAAGTAGTAAAAATCGTTCAGATAAATTTCAAAAATTTTAAATATATATAAAATAAAATGTGATATTATTGAGACACGTTGAAATTCAAGCACACACTTATTTCAATTTGTTAATATGTTAAAATGTTATTGCTATGAATTTCCAGAAAACATAAGAACACGAGATCGTAAAAAATGATAACCATCCATGTAGGAAGAGACATACCTTAAACCTATAATTATATTATTTAGAAAATTTAAATTGTAGCTATAAGAATTTTTACTTTGGTAGGTTTTTACATTTGGTATGTTTTTGTCGTTACCTTCTTAAGGAATAGGACTTCACTAAAAATTAACTGTATGACGTTTTGAATGTATAAAAGTGTTTACACTGAATCTTCATTCATTTTTACTGGAGAATACAATAGAATATTCAAAATGTAACAAAATGTTTAATGGGTTTTTACTTTTTATAGAAATATTTAAATGTTTCAAAAAATCGATACGACGGTAATCTTATAAAGCATGTTTTAAACAATATGCAGTCAAATTGGTTCATTGATTACTAACATAAATAAATTTAAAGTCACGCTGTTCGTTGCGATGTAATAAATAACATATTATTAGTTCTGTACTTAAGGGGTAACCCTACTTGTTCAACATAAAATATTGGTCATTTTTAAGTCGTTACTCCGACAAAGTGAATCAATATTTTTTAATTCTGACAAAAGGCATTTATTCTTTCACGTTTTTCCTTTCTAAACTGATATTTATAATTACAAGGCGCTCAAAGCTCCTAAAAACCACTGTTTTTTAGTGTCTGAAAGATTGGGACATGTAAACACTTGAAAAACAAGATTTTTGTTAATTACAGTAAACAATATTAATGTAACTACAAACTGTCAAGACAGATTTTAATTTCTTTGAAAATGAACGAAAATATCGCATTTAAAGAAAGTGTTTTAAATAAACATTTTATTCCAAGAAATTGCAATAATTATTTTCTAAATGAACATTTTTTAAAATATTCGTGACATTTTGTAAATAATTCATTTCTAAACATTCATGTTAAATATTTACAGAAAATATTGAATATTGCAGAAATTATCTTGCAGACAAGGTTAAAAAATGAGGTTTCGAGAAAAACGCATTTAAAGTTGTAGTTTTCAATATGAACACGCTCTGCGCGAGTTCACATTTTATCTTATAACTTTATTAATAATTAATCAAACTAAAAACTGTTTTGATACCATATTATATACACTATAAGCATCACATTTTTGCAAACAAAATTTTTTCGATTTTTCCAAACCTAACAAGTAGAGTAACCTCTTAATTCATTTCATGGTAATATTTCTATAATAAAAATAATTATAGCTGAACAATATTAACATATGGCCGTTTTTGTGTAAAAATATTTTATGTAGAATCAGTAGTGAGAATCTAAGTAGAATGAGAATGACTCCTAACATTTGTATTTTTTGTATGTACTTTTTTCATTTTTGAATATATTATTTAATTATTGTATTTTCCAGTAAACATTACTATAAATACAGTGTTGACGTTTCTATAAATTCAAAACATTGTATCACTGATTTTTAGCGCGGTTTCATTCCTTAATAAAATAATTTTTTTAACTTCTAAATGAATAAGAAATATGTTTGATAACGGATACATTAACATCAACTTTATAGTAAAAAAAGTTACTATTCTACAGATTATATCAATATTTTCAGATAAATCGTCCTAGAGGAACAGATAAGAAATTAATTAATTGTATATTTAATACATAAATATAATTATCTGCTGTACATAGAAACAAAAATAATACTCATGTATTATAAATTGGGACATGTTTATCTTAAAGGAACTGATACTAAGTTCATTTATTTTATATTAAATACATAAATATTATCTGAAGCTCAATGGATCAAAAGTAATAGTTATGTATTTCATATTGTGAATTTCAAAACACTTATCCTAGAGGAACAGATTTTAAATAAATCAATTGTATATTAAATACGTAAACATCATTATTTGAAGTAAATTTAATTAAAAGTAAAAATAAAATTAAATTTAATATTTAAAAAAATTTTATATTAAATATATATTATTTAAATTAAATATATAAACGATTATCTGAAGCTCTGTGGATAAAAAGTAATAATTATGCATATCAAATCGTGGATATCAAATGCACGATATTATTCTAGAGGAACAAATATGAAATTAATATACTGTATATTATTTTCATAAACGTAATTATCTGAAGCTCAATAGAATAAAACTAATAGTTTCGATTTTCTGAATGCTTATTCTAGAGGAACAGATATATAATTTTAAAATGGGATATTAAGCATGCGAGGACGCATTTAACATTTTAAAATTACCGCGATTTTTTAGTTACGCTTTACATGGCGCTGTGATCTGTTTCTGATGATGGTAATGTTGAAAACATTATCATCATTAGAAATTCCTACAATACCGACCCCATTTGAGTTCTCTCATGCTTGATACATCCTCTTAAGTACCTCAATAATTGTAAATTTAATACGTACAGTATATTATCGTCTGATTTATTGCAAAATTAGAGCTTTCCTGTAAATTTACAAAAATAATGGAAAATTACATATTTCTGTTGTAAAATTACAAAATTCTTGTAACTTACGGAAAATGGTGCAATATTATATGTTTCGTTACGAAATTACCGGATTATAGTAAATTTACATAAGTTATGTAAAATTACATGCCTGTTCTGTAAAATTACATAATTATTGTAAATTGGAACTTATCACCCATCACCGACAGATGATACTCAATTACGACGTATGCAACATCATTATAATTCATTTATCTCAGGAGATTCCCTCTTACGCTATCTCTATCTCTCTCGCTCTCATTTCAGAATTCATTCAGTCGTCTGCATTTATTACGAGCAGTAACGTCGATTTTTCGAAAATGTGAAAATAACATGTTTTAGATACATCGGGTTAGTCTTTCTCTCTCGCTCTATCTCACTTCCTCTGGACTCATTCATTCTATCTTCCTCATGCATGCTGAGTACCGATATACGTGGAACGGAGATAACAATGTTCCACAAATGCCACATCTCTTGATTGCCATCAAATATGCACAGAATAATCTGAGTTATCATTATTCAGTAACTGTCTCTCCTTTTCCTTGTCTCAGAGTTGGAGATTTTTCCATGATATTTGCAGAAATTTGCAAAAGTCACAGATTATTATAAATTAAAGACAAATGTTGTGATTCCACATGATTTCCAGTAAAATTAGAGTATTATAGTGCATGTACGAAAAGAATGGAAAAGTACATATTTCTTATGTAGAATTAGATAATTCGTGTAGATTTGAGAAAAATACTGTAATATCACATGATTTACAGTAAAATTAAATAATTTTAGTACATTTACAATAATAATGCAAAATTACATATTTTTAATGTTTAGTACCTCAATTATTGCAAATTTAATACGTATAGTATAATATCGTCAGATTTATTGCAAAATTGGAGCTTTCCTGTATATTTATAAAAGTAATGGAAAATTACATATTTCTGTTGTGAAATTACAAAATTCTTGTAACTTACGGAAAATGGTGCAATATTATATGTTTCGTTACGAAGTTACAGGATTATAGTAAATTTACATAAGTTATGTAATATTACATGCTTGTTCTGTAAAATTACATAATTATTGTAAATTGGAACTTATCACCCATCACCGACAGATGATACTCAGTTACGACGTATGCAACATCATTATAATTCATTTCGCTTAGGAGATTCCCTCTTACGCTATCTCTATCACTCTCGCTCTCATTTCAGAATTCATTCAATCGTCTACATTTATTACGAGCAATAACGTCGAAATTACCGGATTATAGTAAATTTACATAAGTTATGTAAAATTACATGCCTGTTCTGTAAAATTACATAATTATTGTAAATTGGAACTTATCACCCATCACCGACAGATGATACTCAGTTACGACGTATGCAACATCATTATAATTCATTTC
>JABFPP010000004.1:0-28105 GCA_022817365.1 Mallateleia sp. ZL-2020
TCCGGTAATCAAAAAATTAACGAGAGAACATTACTTGGCGTTCAGGCGACTTGATATTGACTTAAATTACGAGTCAAAGTATAATTATTATTTTCGAATCAAATGTGAAAAAGAAATGATCCATTCGAAAGATTATGTAAAGGTAAAAAAAAGAAATAGCTACACGGAAATCCAAGTTTTCATTGTGACAAAAACTAATGAAACTGAAGAATGTTACGCGTTAGGTTACTATTTTTCCAAATCCAATGTTCAACTAACAGAAGACACAAAATTAAGTCACATGATTATGTTAAATGAAAAGGAGAAAGATTTGTCAGTAATCCGTTGTTCTGTGATAATTGAAAAAGTATTTATATTATATGTGGAAAAATTCAGTTTCTATGTAGCATGTAAATTTCCGACTCGCAATGAGCGCATTGTATAGTGTATCCGAATTCACAATTATACACGCAGAAAAAGAAAATTATAAAAATTACTATCTTTGATAGTAACGAGGGGATATACTTTCCAAATCCAGAAAATTATTATCTTGGAGAGTAAAATTTATTGAGTTAATTGTAAAATTTATTTGATTATCTAATATTATTCATAAAATATCGAGCACTGTTTATAAATGAAGATAGTAATTTTTTGAAATTGAAAAGTATATCTCCTCGTTACTATTAAAGATAGTAATTTTTATTATTCCTTTTTCTTCGTGTATGTCAGTTAGTTTTGATCAAATAACAATCTTCGAATAAAATATTTTATTACTTTAGATTAGATTCAATTTTCTTCAAAGATTTGGCTCAGTAAATTAAGGAAGCTTTTCCAAACGAAGAAAGTGAAACATATTATATACCAGCAAGTAAAAATGTCCATGCTAGCGGGAAGCTATATATACGTTACATGAATGTACGCAGTCATTACAATGAGCTTGGTTTATTATCAAAACCTGAGGACACCAGTACTCTGAAACCAGTACGAGGTATGTATTTTTGACAGTAAAGAAATTCGTTTTTCTCATTAATAAAAAGAAGTAGTTTTTTATTTAATGAGTAATGGTCTGAGAACTTAAAAAATGAAACTTATTAATATTTCATGTACATTTGTTTTTAACAAATATTTTTGATTTTATCTTTTATATCATATTAAATTTACATTTCGTGTTTTTTTCATACAATTTATTTAACCTTAATTATATTATAAAAAAATAATAAACATACATGATGATCACAAATAACAATTAATCCTGATTTATCATAGTTGTAGAGTATTCTGGAAGAGATATTGAATGGCTCTACTCAAATTTAGAACCATTCGATGAAATCAAAATAAAGTGGAATTCTACTTTCGAGGACAGAAAAATTTTTAATCATTTAACGCTTGAGGAATACTTTGATCGGTTTAAATGTTTACAGTAATTAAATGCAAACGTTTTAGTAAGTATTGTTAAAATGTTATAAAAATATGTATATTTTATCACGAAGTGTCATGAAACAATTAGTTGGGAATTCTATATTTAAACAATTTGTTGAAATACCTAGTAAGCGAAAAATAATATTAATATTTTTATTTGAATTGAGTTTTTATCCAAATTACAATTTAAATGTTTTTTTAATTGGATCAAATTGTATTAAAAAAATGTATTTAAATTGTAGTTTGGAAAAAAATCTCAATTCAAATTAAAATATTCTAATTGTTTTTCGGTTGCTAGTAAGGTATTAATTTGCAATAAAGGTTATTATTCTTAACAATTTTCAGTGGAAAGATGATTTCCCTATGAAAAAATCCTACGTAGGATCCCGCGTAGGATCCCACGTAGGATCCCACGTAGGATCCCACGTAGGTTCCTACGTAGGATCCTACGCCAAATTACTACGTAGGATCCTACGTAGGATCCTACGTAGGATCCTACGTAGTAACCTACGTAGGACCCTACGTACGATTTACAAGCTATTGGTAACGTAACTGACTTATAATTTAAAAATTAATATTAATAAAATTATTGAAATCTTATTTTAATCTCGAAATAATGCAATTATTTAGGATCTTTCTGTTATTGTAATTAAAGCATGTATTTTAATAATGTTAAATAATAATTGAATAATGTTAGTTCGTGAAATGAAGTGAAATTAACTTGCTTACGATAAAAGGAAATGAACGAGCAAAATGTAGATACACATTTTTGTTTATCACTTTTTTTTAATAACGTTCTCAGTAGACAAATTTTGTGTAATATCCTGACATGTAATATTCTGGCAATTATTTTTTTCCCTTAATTTCGTGAGCAAAACACAATTTTAGGAAGTAAAAAGGACTTTTTACTTGCATTTGTATCGAAAGATACCGTATGCATTCCGGGAGTAAAACTACTTTTTGCCCTCTTGATACATAATGTACTATTATGCCATACGTACACGATTCGATATGAGCCATTATGGCCCCAGGGCTATAATGAGCTCATAACGCATCTTGCACATGTAACATAATAGTATATTACTTGATTTGAGACAGTAGGGTAAGTGCGCAAGCGCATTTATTTATTTTTTTATTGTCAAATAATATTGTCAAAATTATCTACTATCGTTCCTAGGGAGATATGGAAGTTTTTCTACCTATCCCGTGATGCGTAAAACATCATACGCACTTCTGTTCTTAGTACATCATGTATTATTTATGATTACAAATTATTTACTATTCATTAGATGTAGGAGATGGAGAATTAATAGATTATCGTTTATTATTTATAGGGAATGGATTATTGGTAAAATAAATACAATTTGTTTATGTTTTATAAACAATTTATTTTTATTATATAATTATTTTTATTATATAATTATTTTTAATATATTAAAAGAGAACGAAGTACAAACATATGTATATTTTAAAAACTTAATCTTTTCTTGTAAGCTGAAATTTCATCTTTTCTTTTTTCTTTTAAAAATTCGTTCATTCTGCCCAAACGGTTCTTCTTTTTTCGCCCTTTCACATTTAATTCGTTCAAACGATCTTTGAAACATCCTGAAAGATATAATTTGTATTCATATAATACTTTTTACTACAAGTAATATTAATTTTGTATTTTCTTGAAAATGTACAAATTCACAGATTAAAAGTCTTAATACATTTTAAGGTAGTACTTTCACAAACAATGATAGAATTGAGTGTTCTCGTAACTCTAATGACTGAATAAAAATTAATATTACTATTTATTATTTAACGTTTAATTTATTGAAAGAATAAAGCAAATGTTATAAAACCAAATAAACAAATAAAGTATCTCAAATAACAAGTCAGTTATAAACAATCTACAAACAGCCACATTTTTAATTCTTTTCCAAAGTAAACAATTTTTACTTTATAACAAAATCAAATCGTAAATGTATTTCAATATTCTTTAAAAAATTTATGAAACTATCATCAGCTTTATTCTGTTCATGAAATATTATAAGCCAATTGCATTATTTGAAATATTAACTATTTTCATAATCTGAAATGATGAAAGATACTAATCTTCATCTGAAAGATGAAGATTACTAATTTGTTAGAGAATATTGAAACCCAATTGCAGTTTGATTTTGTTTAAAATAACAATTTTTTACTTTGAAAAAGAACTACAAATGAGACTTCCATGATAGCCATTGATTATACATAGGATTTACATACAATTTACATCAATGTACTTCCGCATTGGGCTGCATAATTTATGTACAGAGTTTACATAAATGTATTTACATAAATCTACATACAATATATATTGAAATTATATAAATTTTATGTAAACATGATTTTTTATGTAAATGATTTACAAAGATTATGCAACCCAATGCGGAAGTAGATTCACATAAAATGTATATAAATTTGTATTTGCATAAAATTTATTTAAAATTTACATAAATCTTGTTATTAGGGTTATTTGATTGTTTATAACTGACTTGATATTTGAGATTTTTTATTTGTTCATTTGGTTTTATAACATGTTTTTTATTCTTTCAACAAATTAAAAGTAAAATAATAAATAGTAATGTTCGTTTTTATTCAGTTATTAGATTTATGAGAACGCTAAATAATTCTGTCCTTGTTTGTGAAAATACTACCTTAATTTTTCATCAATTATTTTTCTCAGTATACGGTGAAGCGAGGAAAAAATAAAGAGGTGGAGTTAAAATGATCACTTTCTAAATTAAATATTAACATACTTTTTAACACGTTATATTTGTGAGGCGTGTACTCTTTTACGGGTGAATCTATGCCAGGAATTTCCTTATGTTTCGTTCGCTGCAGATTAACACAACGGACCATAAACTTTCTTATTCCCCAAATCGACACAGCTAAATTTTTTATGAAAAGTGAATCCTTTTTCTCTGTTTTAATTAGGTCCCACGTTTCTGAGTTTAGCATTATTCCGTTTCCTAAATGAATCTGAAAAAAGTTATTAAAATATATTTATTAACATAAGAAATAAATATTCATATATATACAATATACAAATATATAATAAACTTTAAAGAGAAATTTTTATTGAATGTTATCTATAAATGTAGAAAATTTATCTGGCTCAAATGGGGTTATGGTTGATGATTAAATGTTATTATTATCTCGAAAATTTAGTATGACGATTGGAAGCAGAAAAAAGAAGTGTTGATCCTCGGTGGGAACTAAACACACGATTTCTTCTTTTTCCGCTTCCAATCGTCATATTAAATTTTCGGGATAATAATAACATTTAATCGTCAATTATAATCCAGGAAAAAAAAATTATGCATACAAAATTCATGAAAAATATATGATAAAAATATATTTTATCACTCCGATTAGGCATGAACCAGTTTAAATGATTACGCATACTATATGTATAATGAATGTATGAGAAATATTGAATTTTATGTATAAATCATACTTAGAAACACCAAAGGTGACCTTTCGGTCTTTTGTATTTAATTCATACATAATTTATACCACAAATTACTAAAAAAAATTATTTTTATTTCACAGTTCCAATTCTAACACCTCTACCACACGACCAAACATTTTAATTTAATATATTACAATTTTGAAGCTTTATAAACATCCAAAGTGGATTAAGCGTAATTTATAAAGGCTCAAAATTGTAATATATTAAATTAAAATATTTGGTCGTGTGGTAGAAGTGTTAGGATTGGAACTGTGAAGCTTGAGTTCAATTCCTGAAATAAGAATAATTTTTTTAGTATTTTTTCTATAATTTATGCATAAGTTATGTATGAATTATATATAAAAAACCCCAAAGGTGGCTTTATATATAAAA
Source organism: Mallateleia sp. ZL-2020 (assembly GCA_022817365.1). Taxonomy (NCBI): domain Eukaryota; kingdom Metazoa; phylum Arthropoda; class Insecta; order Hymenoptera; family Scelionidae; genus Mallateleia; species Mallateleia sp. ZL-2020. The sequence goes on from JABFPP010000004.1 coordinate 5,270, forward strand.
AAACATCAAAAGTAACCTTTGATGTTTTTAAGTATAATTTATAAATAAAATTGAATACTTCTCATAATTCATTATACATATAGTATGCATAATTTTGTAAATTAATTCTGCATACTGTATGCATAATCATTTAAACTGGTTCATGCCTAGTCGGAATGATAAAATATGCATAATACTTCATGTATTTTTCATGCATTTTTTATGCATAATTTTTTTCCCGGGAACGATTTGCGTCAAGTAAATTATCTAGAAAGACGGTCGAAAAATAAGTAGATTCGTGAAAATTAAAGCTAAACTAAATTAAATTTGATGAAAAAGTTAACTATAAACATTATAAATCGAATTTCAATTTACGTGCAATTTGCTAGACAAAAACTTGCCTGTATTATCGCTATAGTTGGTGATTTTAGAATCAAAATTGTGTAAATATTTTATAATGATTTATTACATTTTTTTCTTGTTTTCAATTGTCATTATAAAATATTGACAAAATTTTAATTCTAAAATCGCCAACCATACCGATAATACAGGTAAGTTGTCTAAAAAATCGGTTGTAAGTTGAAATTCTATTTAGAACATAAAGCTACACGTAAAAAATGTATGCATTGTAAGAATCGTACATAAATTCATCATGTTTAGTATAATTTGTAAGTAATTATCAACATATTTTGTATTCATGACATTTTCAAACCATTGCTTATTTCCTTTCGTTTATTTACGGTTGATTTAAATGTCAATTTAAATTTTCATGTGCAGTTTTAGGTCATAAATTATATATCACATAAAAAATTACAAAACATTGTCACTTATTCGGCACATGTTTGAAAAACGAATTTAAGTATGTTAGAAATTTCGTACATAGAAAAGATTACGGAACTAAAAACATGTTATATTTCAAATTTAAATTTACTATGACAAAAAGTGAAAATTACCTCATTACCAACTACTTCGTACACTCCATATCTATCTCCATCTCCATCTGTTTCCACTATTGGCATTTCAATCTGCAAATAAGAAAACTATGTAGTAACCATTTTAAATTTTGTAATAACAATTGATCAATGTTCGTAAACAAATTGTACGAACGAGCTATAGTTCCCTGGTCAAGGATTCATTAAAAATTTTTAAAAACATTGAACCTGTAATAAAAACCTAAGGTTTTTGCAACAGAAATTTCATAATAGAGCAATGAAATATCATTGAGAATTATTTAACATGACCTCCCTGATTGAAGTTCCATTGAAAATCATAACTGAAAGTTGACCTGTAATGAAAATGTATTGATATTGCAACAGACAATTCACAACAGATATATACACTGATTTAAAATTCACTTTTTGTAACATGTGCAGCAAAAGTACCACTTTTTATACCTATTTAGCTGAGCGAAAGTAGTACTTATTTCTCCATTTTGAAGTAGTACATTTTTCCTAGGACAAAGGAGTATTACCTTCGCCCACACTAACAGACATGAATAGCGAGCTTATATGGCAAACTTACACTCGTTCAAAAACGGCAAATTTCGTCCTAAATGCATAATATACTATTAATGAAATATCATAAGAAATCATAACAGGACAAAATTTAATTGAAAAAAAAAAAAAAAAAAATCAAACAACATAACAATTTGAACTTGTGTCCTGCAGTGTAGAAATCCGGCACTCTACATGTTGAGCTACAACATTTCTTAACAGATAATATCTGTTCGATGTTAATGCCCTAGTTAAAATTTCATTGGAAATTAAAATTGAAAGTCAACCGGTAATAAACAACTATGAATTATGATCAAATATGATTTCCAATGAAACTTTAATTAGGGTAATAACGGCCAATAGACATTATCCTTCTATAGATATGGTAACTCAGCATGTAGAGTACCGGATTTCTATGTTGCAGGACACAATTTTTTTTAACGAAATTGTGTTCTATTATGGTTTTTTATAATTTTTCATAAAAGTTTTTTAAATTTTTTAATAACTGCTATGATTTTATTGCAAAATTCATAGATTTTCATAACAGGCCGACTTTCAGTTATGATTTCTAATGAAACTGTAACAAGAGAAGTCAGATTGAATTATCGATAATTCTCAATGATATTTCATTGCTTTAAGATGAAATTTCTGTTGCAAAAATGATGGATTTTCGTTACGGATTCAATGTCTATAACGATTTTCCAAGAATCCTTAATCGGGGTTAAGTTCACAGTGTAAAATTATATTATACAGAAAGTATAATATATGCAGTCTATATAAAATATAAGCAAATAGTATGTGTAGGTTAAATAAAATGTGTTACAAATCAACATCAGGGGCCATATTTAGAAACCTATTAAACCTTTATTAATTGTTGTTTGTATTTATTTTGACACTCTGTCTCTTTGTCATTAAATAAGATAAAGGTAGGTAGTTACATTTAATAAATACAGTAAATAACTTGTTTAATAACTTCTTGTTTAATAACTTCTAAAATTCAGTTCCAGGATTACATTGCGACTTAAAACGATTTATCAATCGATGCGTAAATCTGAGCTGACTTTAAGTCAAAAATAAATTTCTTTTCACTTTTCAACAATATTATACACTTCACAACTTCACAATAGGGTTGGTTCACGTGATAATCGGTTGATTCAATCTGTTTTTTCAGTGTACATATACATCTCTATTTACCCACGAAAAAATTGTGTCTAAATATCGTAAGAACAAATATTTAATTATAGTAAATATATACCTCCTCGGCACGTACTTCACCCACAAGACCTACTTCATCCACAACGCCTACTTCATCCACAACGCCTACTACATCCACAACGTCTACTTCATCCACAACATCTACTTCCTTCTCAACATCTACTTCCTTCTCAACAACTCCTGCTCCAACATTTGACGAGGTATCAACTTCTTTTGATGTTTCATTCTGTAAACAATTTATGTAAAATAACAATTTTTTGTAGCCTTTGTATAACATGTTAATAAATGTTGGAATATTCATTTCACTAACTTCATTTCTGTCGTAGACTTACAATTAAATTTTAAATAACAATGACGTTAAATTGTAAATCAAGTTTTTAATTTCACCCTTCATATGACGCTTTAGTAATAACCTTTACATGATATTTATATTCAAATTATAAATAATTCATCTCATATTTGAGTCAGAATTCGTTAAGTGGATTCCTGTTTTCATGGCTTATTTGAAATCAAAAACTTATGTAATGCTTTGATAGTACTTTTTAAAAGGTGAATTTTGCAAAAATTTGCATTATTATAAAAGTTATAAACAAATTAACTTTTATGTAGACTTTTCTTCAAAAAAATATAACACTAAGAAATATTTATTCTAAATTATCGAAACCTATAAATACGGAATCTATATACAATTTCATGTTTTATAGTAAAAACAAATTTTGGTAAACTCTATTTATATGAGCAATACTTAATTTTAGCGCTGCATGGAGCTCCGCGCCGCGACGAACGCACGTAGCGACAAATCAGCGTACGTTAAAGTCTGCTTTCGGTTTTTCATTATTTTTTCAATACTTTCAATATTTATTATTGAAAATAATAATTTTAAATTATATTCTGATAATTTGTTGCATTGTACATTAACTTCGCATCAGTTTTTATTAATCGTTACAATTAAACAATTTTTTAAATACAGAAATGAAAATATTTTAATCTTATTCATCAGTTTAAATTCTTTAAAAAATATGTTGCAATTATACATGTCATAAACTCTAAGAATTTAAAGTAAAATTTTAGTAAACTATGTTTTTGTGCACATGATAACAATTCTTGTCAGTTGGTGCACGCCGCTAGCTTGGTTGCAAAATTGTATCAGATGAGTATTGGGAGACTCATATATCGAATTATATCTGTATATTCAAGAAACAGTTTGTTGTTTACATATCAATTTTGCCTAATAACTAAAAGGTATTGATATGAAGTGTCAATAAATATAATATTTATTGACACAAATATAATAAATAATATATATAATAACAATAAATATAATATAAAGTATATTATATTTATGGACACAACAATTTATATACAATATAAAGTGTTAATTTACAATCTTAATATGAACTTTAATAAAAAAGTATTCGTTAAATTAAATTAAAGTATCATTCATTTATTCCAATTTATGATTCTGCGATAGTGTGCAGAAGATGCTCTCCAGATACAAATGTCGTAAAAAATAATATTTAAAGAAAGATGGGTAATACTTTTATATATTGTATAATATAGTAATATGTAAATGGTGAGTTACACAAGATACAAGTAGAAATAGATTCGAATCTAACAAATTTGAATTACTTAAATTGTTTTATATGTTACGAAATCAATAAATAATACTATTTCGTCATATTTTGTTAGACAAGATTGATGTGTAAACAACAAACTGTGTCTTGAATATATAGATATAATTCGATATATGAGTCTTTCAACACCCATCTGATGCAATTTTGAAATCAAACGAGCGGCGTGCACAAAAATGTAGTTTACTAAAATTTTGCTTTACATTCTTAGAGTGTATAACATGTAGAATTACAACATATTTTTAAAGAATTTAAATTGATGAATAACATTAAAATATTTTCATTTGTGTATAAAAAAAATTGTTTAATTGCAACGATTAATAAAAACTGATGCAAAGTTCATGTACAATGCAACAAAGTATCAGAATTTAAGTAAAAATTAATATTTTTAATAATAAATATTGAAATAATTAGAAAAATAATGAAAAACCAAAAACAAACTTTCACGTACGCTGATTTGTCGCTACGTGCGTTCGTCGCGGCGCTGAGTTCCGTGCAGCGCTGTACATTAAAATTAAGTATTGCTTATACAAATAGAGTTTACCAAAATTTTTTTTTACTTTAAAACATGAAATTGTATGTAGATTCCGTATTTGTTTGTAAAATTTTTCGAGCTGATGGAGAACACCGTAATATTTCCATTTTTTTTATTAAAAATGGTTAATTTTATATTTTAAAAAACTTGTATCGAACTGTAACATTTTTTTCTTGAAGTTCAATATTTTTTGCTCATAAAACTGAAGTTTCGAGAATTTAGAATAAATATTTCTTAGTGTTATATTTTTTAAAGAAAGGTCTACATACAAGTTAATTTGTTTATAACTTTTATAATAATGCAAATTTTTGCAAAATTCTTGCTGCAAAAAATACCTTTTGAAAAGTACTATCAAAGCATTGTATAAGTTTTTGATTTCAAGTAAGTCATGAAAACAAGGGTTCACTTCACGAACTCTGACTCATTTCTGATAAACATTATGTTACACATGGACTGCAATCATCCTTGCCTCACATTCTACAGCAAGAATGAAAGCAGCTTTTGCAATATAAACGACCACGCCACCCGCCAAGGGTGGTAGGCGATCGTTCTTGCAGCAAAATACAAATCGGTTGCGAATTGTCGCAGCCCCGATTTCTCTTATACATGACAAATATGAAACATTTGAAATGTTAGAGTCATGTGTATTTTGTTTTTCTAACAAAACATGTGACAGTGATTATTATAAATCACCATCCGTTAGTTTGGTAGCAAACATTATTATTATTTAATTATTCATTATTTTACTATTTAGAATATTACAAATTTATAGAGATACATAAAACTATGTACGCAATTAAAATAAAACTAATGTGTTCTTAATAACGTTGAGAACAGATTAGTTTTATATTAAAGTAATTAAGGAAGATCTTCAGTCTCAATTCTATCTGAAAAACAGTTTAAGTTTGCCAGTTCATACTATGCAATAGAATGAAATCGATCCAACGATTCTAACAAAATGAACGATTCGTCAGACCTTTTTTTGTTTAATTCTTTTGAGTAGCATAGAGTGTTAAACTGCAAGCATTTTCAACGTATCTCACAAATGAAATATTCCGTTAAACGTGTGTTGAATTAAATTTTCTATTGCATTTCCTTTTTCTATTGCAATCCTTTTTCTATTGAATACAGAAAAAGGATTAGTAAGTTAAAAAATATTGTTTTGATTACAACGTGAAAGTATGAAGTATATAAATTATCTGGAAATAAAGAAAAGTTGGAAAATTTGACATATTTTTCCCATACATTCTGGCGGTGCGAATATAGAAGGTATTTTATTTTTAAGTTTTTTATAATTTATGGTACTTTTTCTATAGATAAGAAAATATATTAAACATGTATTACACATACATTGTAGTCATTAATTACAATAAAAGTCCACCATTATAATTCTTCTAGCAACGGAGATTCGAAACCTTGCTTCATTCTTGACACTGTGCCACGGAACATTACATTATATTTTGGTTGTATACTTTAAGATATAGTCCAGTCATCAGAAATGTCACCACAAATTAAGTTAGATACTCGCTCCTTTACTAGGCACATTTATATTTCTTTAAATTTCCTCATAAATTAATAGAAAATTGTTCTTTAAATACAGTATTATTTCTCATATATATTACAAATATACTATTATATATATATATATATAAATGTTATGAACTGTCTCCTATGATTTGATTAGCTTTTTTATAGTAAAATTAACTCACACATTTTACATGTGAAGTTTCATTCTGCTTACAGTCCAATGGAAACAATTGTCGTCTGGCCATAAAAATTTTTTTCCGCTTCTCAACATCAATGATATCCTAAAAAAAATAATAAAAATAAATTATTTATTACTTTATGTTCCCATATAACGAAAAGTGATAAAAAATTTGAAAATGTAAATAGAAATAAACTAATAATAAAAATTGATATCGTGATCAATCCTTTATTTGATCTAGAATAGTAGAAAGTTTTACAGGTTGACCATATTACTTTGAGATGGTGGTTGTCATTGACATTACACTGAGGAAAATTGTAGTTCAATTAACTAAATATTGGTTGATTTTACTTAAATGTCATATAGTTTATTCAACCAATTTTCAATTAATTCAACTGAAATGTAATTGAATTCACGAAATTTTGTAGTTAAACCAACTACATGAGGATGTTCGTTATACCTTACATTTTTCTCTCAATGTAAATGCAGAGTTTACAATAAGCAAAGGTAATAAAATGACAGTTAACTGTTATGTGACTATGATAATCACCAAAGTTATGCCATCTTGAATGTGGTCTCAAGTCTTGAGTACTTGGTTCCATATAGTTTAATATTTCTACGTATATGAAAGGTTAATATTTTAAAAAAATAAAATTATAATTAGTAATATTTATGAGCAGTCTAGTAATTTATAATGAAAACCGATTTTGACTCTACTTTATTAAACAATATAGTACATATTTCGTGATAATTGAGTAATATTTGCAATTAAGTGCACAAAAATCTATCACTGTAAATATTGTATTTTGTTTATCATTACAATTTGTGTCCTTATTGCGGTTTTCAAAAATTGTTTCTTTTTAAATAAAATGACACTTGTCGTTTTCAAGTGTGTAACACAAATTTATTGTTACATTTGTCATTCTGAAATAAAGTATATTTAAAACAAAATTGACAATTATATAATCTTCTTTAAATTAGATTAAAATAACCATTTATAAAATACTACACTGAAAGGAGTTTTTGTTTTTAAGGAAAATATTTGTCTATCTTATAGAATTCTTTTAGACTAAAACTACCCCAATAGAACACATCACATATTATAAGTATATTATACATATATATTAGACGGACATTTATCTGTTATATGTATATTATACGTATAATATTCATATAATATATGATGTGTTCTGTTAGGATATTTGAGCCAAAAGTTATTATGTCACTGTTATTATTTCAGAAAAAATGAATACTCTGTAAAAACTTTGGAATCGAAAATAATCAAATTTTCCCAAAAGTTAAAGATTATATATTGAAAAGAATACAAAAAATTTAATTTTGATTCTTTTTAATTCAAAATCTTCAATTTGTGGTCACTAAAATTGAAGTGACCATATGGATTCTTTTTGATTCCACTCTTTTTACAGTATATCATTTATTATGAGACCTGAATTTTGTTTTCAATCATAAAGATTCCTTTTAACATAAAGCGGATCTAAATTTAAAAATACAAATTGCACATGCGTGTTAATGGTAAATTTGTAAATTTTGAGTAAAAGATTTAAAAGAGTTAAAGAATTTTTTAGCTAAGTCGTTAAAATTTAATTCGAAAATTAAAATTTCTAATCTACTTTGTTAAAATTTTCAATAATGAGTATGATGTGAGCCACAAAACCGTGGACCGTGGTAAAAATATTTACAATACGAGAGAAATCTCATTGTAAATATTGAAAGTAAAAATTAATTGACATACCATCTGTTAAGTAGGCAAATACGATGAAATTAGATTCATTTCAGCTAGTAAGTTTGTAGAAATTTCCGAGATTACCTTCATTACAAATTTATTTATTAATTTATATTTATTTATAAGTGATAAATGTTTATTTATGCAAGATAAATATGTATAATATTTATTATAAGCTTCATATGATGTTTTAGTTTTTGTGGATTATTGTAACTCCATGGCACATATCGTAATAAATATCGTAAATAAACTTAACTCTTCCAGTTATTTCAATTGATTAAAGTTGGCAGCCCTACACTTACATTATATATAGTTTTAATACCACACAAATAAAAAAAAATAATTTTTCAACGTATTTTACATTTTTACTGTCCGTAAATTTAAATTGTCAACTATTTGTGAATTCACTCATATATATGAAACAAATATTTGAATTTTTATAATAATATACTAATATAAAATTGATATGCATTCTTTTATAATCGTGGAATAGTAAACAAAAATATTTAAAGACATGTAATATTATAAATAAATATGTATATATATTTATTAAATAATATTTTTAAAAAATTAACTTAAGTCCTTGTTTAACAAATTCATAACTATTTCTACTAACTTAATGTATCCTGAAAGATTTTTACCAAAAGTTACATCTTTTGTCACCGCGAGCCTTCTTTATAGCTCTGCAAGTGTTGTTTCCCTCTAGCCCATGATAGTATTGAATTTTTGTTCTATACAATTTTTTCTATACAATAAATAATAACAATTTTAATTTTATATGGAATACATTATCTTTTAACAGTATTTGCATTTAAGTATGTTTTATAGATTTTCTCAAATGTGTGTATATATATTGATTAAATAACAGTAAAAAATTAATAATTAAATTAAAAATTAAACGATAATGTTGTAATTTATTTTTGTAATTTTTTCTACAACAATCATAATACCATACATGCAACTAAAAATGGTTAATGCAATTAAGCATTTTTAGTTAAAACTAAACTTAATGTAATTGAACAATTACTTTATTAATATTCATTTAAGGAGAACTTGAAAAGCATGTGAAAAATGAGTTAAAATATACAAATGTAAAGAAACAGTTTAGCAAATTGTATAGACAATTTCAATAATAATAAAATTTATTTATATGAATATAAAACTTACATCCTCTGAATCATCAGTATCATCATTTGCATCCATTTCAGAGGAAACATATCCGTCAGGACTCTCAGATGATTCATTATTAATATCATCACTTTCCTGTGAGCAACTTTTTAATACTCTTTTACTCGGATGCTTAAATCTCGGTCCATTTTCGATTCTATTTTGGATTTCCTTACGTGTTTCTATATGAGAAGAATAACAATCAATTTATGTACTTGAAATAAAATATTATTGATTATTAAAATTGTAAATTTCACATAGCCACAAATATTACTTGTGCAATTTTTAAAAATTACTCTGAGAGAAAAGTATTATCAAAGTAACGGGAAACATTGTTATGGTAACCAGAAAAACTTGACAGTATTTATTTTGTTGAGCTAACAATATTTTTCAATTACAATAACAACTTTTTTAAACGTATTGCATAAATTTGAGTGAAAGTTACAAAAAACATCGTTATTGTAACTATGTACCTTTTACAAAATTATTTTAGTTAACTTAACAATGTTTATTTCCCTCGGTGTCTTTTAAATTTATTTATCCCCGGTGTCTTTTAAATTTATTGCAATAATTAAAATTATTGCAATAATTAAAAATATTAATATATAACATCAAAATATATAAAGCTGTGAAGAATTAAATTTAATCGATCTAATTTTACATTGCAAATACACTGAAAAAATCCTTTGTAAAATTATAGCAATTGTTGCTAACCACAAATAACTAACGTAAAATACTGTAATATTACACGAAAAATTAAATTTTACATACCACGTATGTATTATAATGTCATTTTGCAAATGCAGTTTAAAATTACACAATAGGCGGAAACATATCATTTTTCACTGTAAAACTGATAACTCAAAGTGTTTTATTTTAAAACACAACGTTTTAATTTAAAACGGCAAAACGTTTTATTTTAAAACATTTTTCTGTTAAATGTGTTGAAATGTTTTAAAACGTACTACACAAGTGTTTTATTTTAAAACACTTGTTTTTAGACTGTTGACGTATTATATAATTTCATTGTACTTTGTTAATATTTAACACTGTGAAACTGTACTTTGACAGATGAAAACAAATTTCGAGGTTAGCTTTACCCGACACATGCGAACATACAAAAGAAACTTTAAATAATATTAGCATTCAATTTTTGTTGAACTTACAATAGATTTATTTTTATTATAACACTAACAAACTGTTTTTATCACTGTATCTTTTATCATTTATGCGATTTCAATAATTTAACTACTGTTATTGCACCGACTAAGTAACAGAGAACAATGTCACGTTTAAATAAATATCGGTAATGCAGAGTGCGAAGTAAAAATGTATAATAATTAAACATTTCAATTTTTATGAATTTTTACTTTATTATAATAAAGAATTCATATGTATTTTGTAAAGTTACACGTTTTACAGGACATACGAAAAATATGAAATAATTTTACATTATTTTTGTACATATTTCAACAAAATTCGCACAATTACATAAATAATTATGTAATATTATTTTTGCATAATTAGTCGAGTACTTTTAACCCCTTATGTACCGTAATTTTACAATGTAATTTTTTCAGTGTATATCAATTTTAATTACTTACCTGCGAGCATTAAAATATATCCGAATGAAAAATTTGAAGTATTTTTAGATCTTATCTTGTACACTTTTCGCGGATCGTAATCGTCTTTGCTGTGAGCGCTTAAGGATTTGATCCATGTTATTGGAATTATGGTTTCACATTTAGACTCCAAATAACAGACATACGCAAAACTCGGAAGGGAACTCTTTCTTTTAAACATTTTAGATTTATGACAAAACGACAAGTCTCAATTCAAAGTATAATTTGCAGTTTGTTTACTATTTGCTTAACCTTCAGCAACTTTGATCACATTTGATTAGTCACACTTAGTATTCATTCAGCCTTAGTGACTAATAATATATTTGTATATTTGTGTTTATAATGTAAATAAATATACAAAGCTTGGATTAAGAATTTTGAACATTAGGCACTTTGTGAGACTGTGTAACAAGACGTGACATTTTATGGATTAAGTTATAAGTGTATTATAAAGTGAAAAACTTAAGTTCAGTCAGAAATAGAAAAATATTTTTAAAAAGTGACACTTGAAGATGTAAGTAAATAAAATTTATTTTATTTTAAATATATTTAAGCGAGTTTCATTTCCTATGCAAGTTGATATATATATATATATATATATATATATATATATATATATCGAAATTTTCAGTTTGCCGCTAAAAGTATATTTTATTTAATATTTGTTAACATAAAGTATAATAAACTTTACAAATAACCTGTTTTCGATATTTTATGAAGTTCTTGAATTTTTGAAATTATATCATTAATTTTTAAGGCATTTATTACATCAATACAGTTTTCTCGTTTCAACATATAATAAAACACTGAAAAAATTACATTGTAAAATTACAGTTACAAAATATCGAAGACAAGTTATTTCTAAGGTTCATTATGCTTTATATAAAGAATATTAAATACCCTACACTTTTGGCGGGAAACTTAAAATTTCGACTTGTATAGTGTATAAAATATTATACTTCACCTACACATTACAAGAGTTAACTAGGAAAAATATGATTGATAAAATTACTGTTTTAAACAGTATTGCTAACTTGTAACCGAACATAATTACAATGTAATTCAGTAAACATAGTAGAAATAATAATTATTATTTCTATTCTTCCTATTATTTTTACTAATGTTGGTACGTAATTTTTGAAGAGATTGTCGGTTATAAACAGGATTGCTTTTTTTATTAATGCACCATTAAGTAATAACAATTCCCCGCATTAATTTTAATTGAGTTATTTTTTTAATGCATTAAAATTATTCGAATTAATGTAATGTATTATGTGAATTATTTTTAATTCAATTATTGCCAATTGCATTAATTTTAATTGCATTAATTTTTTAATTAAATTGAAGTAATGCAAATTAAAATAATGCATTATTTTGAATTATTTTTAATTGAAATGATATTAATTGCATTAATTTTAATTCAATTAATCTGTTAATTCAATTACATTAATGCAAATTAGATAATGTATTAAAAATTGCATTATTTTTTAATAAAGCTGCCCATATAAAAAAAAAACATATGTTACACATATGACCATATATGAATCATATATGCACCATATATAAATCTAAAGCCATATATGGGCTAATATGTCTCATATATGGCAAAATATATGACACAAATATGATATATATCTGACTTGTATTCATTTATGTACTATATATGGAACATATATGTTGAATATATGGCCCACTTCAGACATGTATGTGCTATATATGAATCATATATGGATTTGCATCAAATGTTGAAAACTGATCTGTTAAAATTTTTTAAACTCCAATGTGCTTTGTAAAAATAGTTTTTATTTATGGCTTATTATATTTCATTTCTACATTGTTCGTTTTTTTACATAAATAATTACCGATTTTAAATAACGTAGTAATAAGTTTATCGAGTTTTATCCATCCATATATAGTACATATAAATAGCACGTATATGATATTTAATATGAGACATATATGACCATATATGTTACAATAGGGTGACGTTCAATTCCTCATAATTTTTTCCGCGTAAGATCAATTCCTCGTAATTTTTTCCTCGTAAGGTCAGTTCATCGAAAAAATTTCATCGTATGGTCAATTGATCATAAAATTCTAAAATGATAGAAACATTAAAGAAGCTTTTTTCTTCTAATTTCTATTAAACTGTTGAATAGAAATAAATTTATCATCAAAATGTACAAATTATCAAAAGAAATACAAAAATTTAATGCAATTATAAAGTCGAAGTAAATCAATATATTAACGAATGAAATATCCTCTAATAGTATTAGAGCAAGACAAAATGATCATGTGGCCAAAACATAAATAAGCTCACAGAAAAGCAATGTACACACATACATTAACACACTTAAACTCTTACACACAAGTATATATTGATATTGTTAGTATATTATATACCAAATATATATGAAATATACCAAAAGTACACTGAGAAAAATAATGTATTAAATATTACAATGTTTATCACCAATCCTATGACGGTAATGCATTGTTAGAAATATTGATATAAATGTTTTAAAATTTACAACGTATTTTGTAATATTTAAAACATTTTTTAGTATATATTAAAACGTACGTTGTAAATTTTAAAACATTTATACCAATATTTCTAACAATGCATTACCGTCATAGGATTAATGATAAACGTTGTAATATTTAATACATCATTTTTCTCAATGTAAATATAGGTCGTACGAAGAATTGACCATACGAGGAATTGCTTACGAGGAATTGACTTACGATGAATTAATTTACGAGGAATTGACCTACACTCCATACAATAATATATGAGGCATATATGAACCATATATGTTGTCATATATGTCGCAGTTATAAGACAAATGTTACCATATATAAGAAATATATATAAACGGTTACATATGTCTCATATATGGTCTCATATATGGTCTTATATAATTAAATATGTACGCCATATTTGTACAAAAACGATAATATGGATGGACAAAAGTCGATAAAATTATTACTGGGTTATTTAAATTAGGTACTTATTTGTGTAGAAAATTGAACAATATAGAAATGCAATCATAATATGCCATAAATAAAAACTATTTTTAAAAAACACATTGGAGTTTCAAAAATAAATGTAAACTTATAACTTTTTCTCGATCAAATTCTATCTATAATAATATCTATACTATAGATTCTATTTAACTAGATAAAGTTACATCAATTCGGGATCTTGGAGTTATTTTCAACTTAAAGATGACCTTTATTGAACATATAGACTTTACAACTAATAAAGCAAACCAAATACTTGGCTATGTCAGAAGAACATGTATCTCTTTCAACTCCCCTGATACATTAAGAAAGTTATTTTAATTTAATGTTGGTTACACCTATATTAATGTACTCATCGATTGTTTGGTCACCATATTTTCAATTACATATTAATAAAATTGAAACTGTACAACATAGATTTTTTAGAATTGCTGCTAGACGTCTTAACTTTCCAGATCCTTTTATTAGTCATAATTATGTTATGATTTCTGAAACATTCAAAATTCCTTCACTTGAGTCACTTAGAGAATTAAAAGATTTGATTTTTTTATACAAACTGGTAAACAATGAGACAGATTGCTCCTTATTGCTTAATGAATTGAATTTTAGAATTCCATTTTCTTCATCCAGAAGTTTCGACACCTTTTTTATAAAAACATATACATCTTCATACAAAATTAACAATCCTTTTACAAGAATTTGTAAATTTTCAAATGGAAACTTATGTAATGTAATTGCTGTGCCTTTTTGTACATTTGTGAAACAAACTATATCAAAAATTCTGCGCTTCAATTAAATAAAATGTATGACACTCACGATTTAAATCATAACTTATTCATTTTTATTATGTATGGACTTTTAGTCTGTTTATTTGATAAATAAATAAATAAAAAAATAAATAAATATTTTCTGTAATAATAGAAGAACAGAAGAACAATTTTTAAAGTATCTTTAATAATTATGGTAAAATTGTAATATAAATATAGTATATAGTTTTTCAAATATATAAATTCTTTCCTCGAATTATTACATTTAATACTAGAAGTTCCTTGTGGAGTCTCTGCAAAATGTATGATAAAATTTAGTACACTGGGAAAACCATATCACAAGGATTATCATGTAACGTCTGTACGTCCAACTATATCATATAGTAAAATTTTCAACAATGAATTTAGGTTAAAAAAATAATTTCATTTCATACATTAATGATATATGCATGTAATAAAAGTAACTATTTTGTAATTTGTAATTAAGTAAGTAATATTATAATGTCAATTGTTTTACAAAGAGAATGAGATTATAAACATTTCAAGATGTTGAATATTTTTGTATTAATAATAAAATACGAATTAACACAGATGTACACACAAATTAAATATATTAAAACCAGCAGCCAAGGTATTTATGTTTTAGTTACATGAACGTACATTCGGAATGATGTTTGAAATATCTATTTTAATATTGAAATTTTGTCAATTCAGGTTTTTGTATGTGATTAATTTGAAAAATATATATTTATAAATTTTGTTAATTCGAATACATTTTTTTCTCTGGTATTTATTTGTAAGAAATTACAAATTTTTGATGAATTCAAATATTCATTATATGTATCTTCATTTGGAGGCAGGAAAATATTTAGTTGTAAAAGGTTGTAAGGTTCGTATACAAAAATATTTCTGAATGATTAATTTTTGGCTCACTAAATAATTTCACATCTTTTTTTAATTGAAATTATATTGATGTATGTAAAAATGATACGTGGTAACAAATTTTTAAGGACTTTATCTTCTTAAAGTTTTTGAGGGAGTTGTACCATTAATATATCGTACAAATATTTTGTTAGGAATATTTTTTGAGGGGGTCATACATTGGCTCGTACGTTTTATACTTTTTTTAAGGTTTTTGGGATATCATTTTCCCAGTGTAACATATTTTTCTCAGTGTGTCATTTAATTTTTACAGTTTTGTACTCTCATATTTAAGATATTGTGAAAAACTGTTTTTAAAACTTTAAATTTTGTCCCACAATATCTCTAAAAATATTGAGTTTTCGATATTTTTCTACACATTTTCGATATTTTTTGGATATAGAAAATATAAATAACATTTCTAAAACTTATTTTAAAACATTCTGTGTTTTATATTTATATGCATTCTTTTTCATTTCATTCATTTTCATTTCTATTCATTATTAATTTTTATATAGTATACATTTATTAAATTTCAGATTTATACAAAAAAATGAGTAGCGATTCGTCACCAAGATATAAGAAGTATTATAATCGAGACAAAGAAGATGTAAATATACCTGGAACTAGTAGGAGAAGATATGAGAAAGAAAAACGATTAAAGAAAATACAGAAAAAAGTAATTATAAAATTCTTACAGTCATATAATTAGTATTTCCGAAACTCTGTATCACACTTTTTAAAGTAAACCTTTTTAAAGTAATTCCATTTATACATTTCTATAAATAGTGTATTTATGTTTAAGAATTGTATTTAAAATGAAATACTTATTATGCTTTTCTTGCACAAATAAAAAAATGCAATATTGATATGTATAATTGAAATAATTGTAGTTACATTTATTAATTTCATATGATATTAATTCTTCGGATTGTCGGATTCTCTAATACGCCACATATCCTCGAAAACTGAGTCAATTTTGCAGAAGCAAGCGATAGTGCCCGTCCCAGAAAACGAAAACTGATAAAATGTCAAAATACGCAATTGAAACTTCGTTGATTCAATTGGTTTTGTTAATAAAACTCAGTTTTGCCAGATTCTGGGGACCATAGTTAAAGATATTTATTAAATTCCATTTAATGGACAATGTTCTTATTCATGAATAGTTAATTTACCTATTCAATCGACAAAGTTCTTATTCGTGAATAGGATTTAATAGGTTTCTTTAACCAGAGGAGAAATTAATACACTTACAAAACAGTTTCTTTACTATTTTATTCTTGATAGAATTCCTATTATTTTAAGAGGATACTTCATTCTCACTTCCACATAAAAAACGATTTCAGTTTGTCAGCCCATACCATTCAATATAATTAGATATAAAATAGACTCAACGATTCTATCAAAATGAACGATTCATTTGAGCTATTTTTTGTTTAATTCTGTTGAGTAACATAGGCTGTGAAACTCAAATCGTTTTGGAAATATCTTGCGACTGAAATATCCCCTTAAGTAGAAATATTTTAAACAGATAATCTTCTAAATATAAAACTATCATTTTTGAGAGTGTATGAACAATAATCTCGCCAATTTGAATACGATAACCGGTTAAATGAGTATAGTTTTAATCGCGTTTTTAACTTTTTCATCGGTTTTTTTGCATGAGTTATTTCTGAAAAGTTAGTTTTTATTATATGTCAAATGATGACACTAATGACTTCCTCACATCGAGATGTTTTAACCAAATTATTACTTAGATTGTTTTTCGGAACTAACTTTCATTTAATAATCGAAACATGTGTATATTATCTTCCTTGTCTTTCATTATTATAATTTATATTCACGTTATTAATGCAGGAAATTTCGGAATATAATTTCAATATGTTAATCTGAAAAAAGTTATTACAAGCTTAAATTTTATATTTTTTTAAAACTTACTTTGACAATTAATGAATGTAAAAGTAAGCACAATTGTGGATAATATACAAAAGGGTTTCGCAAACCACAACATTCATCCGATTTTTATTAGAAAGATATTAGTAAACAATGGATAATTATAATTAATATTTCATATTGTGCAATGTCTAATTATGAATATAAAATTGTAATGCAAATACATACATGTAAAAAAATTGCATAAAAAATGAATATAAAATTCTAACCTATATGAAAAGTCACAGTTAATTTGTATCTTGGGGTAATGTGTGACATCATTCAGGATAACGCAAGTTTAGGCAATCAAATTTTTTTCCAGAACATCATACAGATCATAATTGAACTAGTATATAGTTAGTTTTCTTAAGGAAAGTTGTATTTAATTAAAGCTAAATTATTTTTAAACACAATATAACGTAAAATATATATTGTTTAAATATTAATATGTAAAAATAAACAGTAACAATTACTCTCTCTGAAACATAAGTCTTGAAGAATTTTATTTTCTTAGCAAACTTCAGTTTGAAGTATTAATAAATTATTTATTTTTTGTAGGTTGTGAAAACTAATTATTCGAAATCTGATGATGAATATATGGACGTTGATAATACTTCAGTCACCAATATCACTGCAAATAAGGGTCAGCTGAAATGTTATAAAGTAGATGAAGAAGCATATAATACATCAGAAAAAACAGACAGAAACATTGTAAGTATATGTATGTGAAAAGGAAAAAGCAATAAAATAAAAAACACTCTAGAATTGATCGCGAACAGAAACGCGATTAAATATTTTTCTTCTTTCATTTAGGAAAATAATCTTTTCAAAATAAAATATAGTATTAATAATTTGCAGATTGTAGATTGTTTGTGCAGATTATTTTAATGGTATTTAAATAAAGTTAATGGTCATTCATATACGAGTATATTTAAAATGGATAGATTTTATTACAATTTGTTTCCGTGAAATGCTTTATAAAATTTATGAAATTTGAAATGTGAAATGCTTCATAAATTCATTTATTCGAAATCTATTTATATATTGAAATTATATATGTCCACATATCCCTAATGTTTATTAATATATTGACAAATTAATGTAAAAAAGTTGTATTATAATTATGTTGACAGGGTTGTGATGCATTGTTCTTTGAGAGGGATGAATTATTCATAAGTGACGAATCCAACGAAGAAAACATGGAAACAACAGAAGGTTCCGAAGATTATGATAACACGTTTTCATTTTTTCAAAGGTTTATTGAAAACGTGAATATAAGTGACATAATTGAAACACCAATTGCAGTGAATCGCGGAGATATTTTAATTATGATACTAACCTACGGAATCGTTAATCATTTGTCACACACAGCAATAGTTAAATTATTTCAATTAATTAATAACATTTTCTGTGAACCAATCTTGCCTGACACGTCATTCCTCATAAATCGGATGTTCAATCCTGATAATGCATGTAAGACACATATAGTTTGTTCTAAGTGTACATCTTATGTATGCGAACTAAATTCAAGAAGATCAAGGGATGACAACAGTATCATCAAATGTGGTAACTGTAACTCAGAAATAGATGGAAGATATTTAAATGACAAGGATTTTTTTGTTACGTGGGATGTAAGTCAAGATATAAAATTTGTTCTTGAAGAAAATGAAGATTATTACATAAACGATGTGAAAAACAGGCCATTAAATAAAGACGTTATCAAAGATATGTATGATGGGCAAAAATATAAACTGCTTAAGAATAATTTATCAAACGAAACGCAAGACTATGCGACTGTAACATTCAACTCTGATGGAGCTCCCGTATTTACGAGTTCAGCATTGTCAATTTGGCCACTGCAATTGATACTAAACGAAATACCAATGAATAAAAGATTACAGAGTAGCATAACATGTGCTTTATGGTTTGGGAAAAACAAACCCGACATGAATGTATTTCTGAAACCCATCGTAAATTATCTAAATAACTTATGCGACCGTGGTGTTGAATGCAATTTACAAAATGAAACTAGATTAATAAAGGTTTATTCTATATGCTGTTGTGTAGACACCATAGCTCGAGCCCCCATGCAGGGGTTGAAACAGTTCAATGGCTCCTTTGGATGTAATTAGTGCTTACATCCCGGGAAATGGTGTCACATAAGTAGAACTTTAAAGTACCCAAATCTAAAAGATTACCCTGAATATCGAACGACATCACAAACATTGATTGATCTTGAAAATACAACGCTACCTGACATGAATGATAACGACTGCCATGGTTTTAAATATAAATCGCCATTACTTCAGTTAACAGGTTTCGATATAGTTGACAGTTTTGTACCTGACTATATGCATATCATTGAAGGGATTGGTAAACAATTTTCAAGATACTGGTTTGTAATTCGCAAAAAATTATATTCGGTTAAAACAAGAGACCTTGCAAAAGTAAATGACGCAATAAATCAAATTAAACCCCATATTCAAATAGGTCGATTAAGCCGTCTTATTAAATACAGTTCATATTGGAAGGCAAGAGAGTGGGAGAACTGGGTCTTGTATTTCAGTATTCCCATTTTAACTGAGTTCTTGCCCATCGCATATGTTGAACATTGGCGGAAATTAGTTCAATCTATATATATTCTTTTACAAACTGAAATTACTGTAGAAGAAGTTAATCACGCAAATGAGCTTTTACATGAATTTGTATTTGAAACAGAAGAACTATATGGGATCCAATCAATGACATATAATGTACACCAGCTACTTCACTTGGCAGCTTCTGTTTTCAATTGGGGTCCTTTGTGGGCCCATAATGGATTCCCATTTGAAAATGGAAATGGTGAACTATTAAAAACAATCCATGCGGCAAACGGTGTGGTATTTCAAATCCAACGACAGCTTCAATTTAAAAAGAGCATTAATTTTATTCTTCAGTATACAGATCATCATTATACATCGCCACGAGTAAAAGAATACGTTGATCAATTAAAAAAACGAAAGACGAAGTGTACATTGAAAACTGTAGTATGTAGATATATGGGAAAATCTTATGTACCTGATATTCAAATCATGCGACGTTATGAATTGTCATTAAATGATACAAGAGCGTATCACAGGATTATCAAAAATAAATGCGTTTATTCAACAAACAAGAAAAAAAACAAGCGTTCCGATAATTCTTTTGCGTTACTTAAAAATAATAATATTGTTCAATGCAATATGTTTCTCATCGACATGCATACAGGCAAAGAAATCGCAATTGTAAAAAATATTAATACAACTACGACAATATTTAATCAATTTCGTAAAGTTGTATCTACTAATCTCGAAGAAACAATTATCGAAACAAATAATATTTGTAAACCTTGCGTTTATGTGCATGTAAACAATCAAAATTATATTATACCTGTACCAAACACATTGCATTTTTAAAGTAAAACACAAGTTTGTGTAAAAATTATTAAAAATATATTTATATTTAAGTATATTATTTAGTTAAGTTTATGATATTTGAAAGAGTTTATACCTTTTGACGACTGTATAATTTTCAAATTATAATGAATAATGACTATTCTCTCTTATATTATATTGATAATATATTTTTAATCAGATCTTAAGATGACTACATAAATAGTCGAAATGAGATCAATAAAATGATTTAACATTCGAATTCTAACACAGACGATAATTTTTCTTAATATATTTAAGTTTGAACTTTTTCTCTTTTTATTTATTAAAAATAATATATAATAAAAATAACTTGTTTATAAACAAATTGTACTTATTTTTCCAATAATTCATTCCCTATAAATAATAACCGATAATCTATTCATTCTCCATTTTCTATATCTAATGAATAGTAAATAATTTGTAACCAAAAATAGTACATTTACGTATCAAGAGCACAGGTGCGTACAATGTTTTGCATATATGGAGAGATAGGGAGAGAAACTTCCATATCTCCCTAAGAATGATAGTAAATAATTTTGACAATATTATTTGGCAATAAATTCAAATTTGAATATAGAACAAATAAATAAATGCGCTTGCGCACTTACCCTGCAGTCTCAAATCAAGTAATTTACTATTATATTACAAGTGCAAAGTGCGTTATGAGTTCATTATCGCCCTGGAGCTATGCCGTACAGTGCACGTATGACATAAAATTTATATTTATATATTTTAAGCACTGTACAGCAATCAACTATTGAACACGCCTATAATTTGAAGTAGGGGTTGCAACTTTCAAGTAGAAGATAAATTTCGATAATTAGGGATAACATTAAATTTATCAAATGTACAATTGAATATTATTATAATAAAATAATAGTCTTATAATTTTGCATGATTTGTTCATTTCTTATATCATATAAAGTTTTAAAACTCTGTAAATTTAAGAACTGTTTATAATAAGCTTAATAATCTATAAACAATATATTACTAAATATAGCCAAATAAAAAAATATTCTACAATATTGATATTGTCAGTATATTGAAATATTACACAATATTTGTCTACTGGGGACGTTATTAAAAAATAGTGATAAACAAAAATGTGTATCTACATTTTGCTCGTTGATTTTCTTTTATCCTGTGCAAATTAATGTTTATTAATTAATTAATTTTATTATTTAACATTATTAAAATATATATTTTAATTACAATGACAGAAATTTTGTAAATAATTGGATCATTTCGAGATTAAAATAAGATTTCAATATTTTTCTCCACATTAATTTTCAAATTATAAGTCAAATTATAAGCTTGTAAAACGTACGTAGGTTCCTACGTAGGTTCCCACGTAGGATCCCACGTAGGATCCTACGTAGGATCCTACGTAGTAATTTGGCGTAGGATCCTACGTAATAATTTGGCGTAGGATCCTACGTGGGATCCTACGTGGGAACCTACGTGGGAACCTACGTAGGAACCTACGTAGGTTCCCACGTAGGATTTTTTCATAGGGCTCCACTTAATTCGTAACGATATGAGACTTGGTAAGAGATACCCATATCCACATTGAATATCGCCTTGTAAAATGTCAATAGTTTCGGCAAGAGGTTTCATTACTTTTACATATTCACTTATGTACGTGAAAT
>JABFPP010000005.1:0-27854 GCA_022817365.1 Mallateleia sp. ZL-2020
TCAGAGTTATTTCTATTTTCGTATGAAATTAACCTATTTTATTTCCTTGATTGTGTATGAAGTAGAATAACAATTTTATTTTAAAGTAGACGAATTGTTGTGTCCTTGTGAATGTAATTATGTGTGTGTTGCGTTGATTCCGACGACTTAGAGAAGCTGGCGAAAAGTATTATATTTGTCGACATAGTAAGTATAATTATTAGTTTTGGTTTCTAACTTTTATTGTGCAGGTTAAAATTCTATTTAGCGGCCCGGTAAAGAGTCTCATGTGGGCGAAATTATTTTTATGTTCATTTTAACCTCACAATATATATAAATTAATAATGGCAAAATTTCCTTATTGTATACTTGAATCACTTATCATGTATTGAACGTGTTATCAAAACGATTTACATGAATTAAGAATTTTATCGTAGGAGTATACGAATAAATGTTAATATTCGTTTTCTCTATATAACGCACAAAACATCTTATAAAATTTTGTTCAGTTCATACTTTAAAAAACCTATTCTCATCATATTATATAATACTCAAATTTCAACTTTTGAAATGTTGGTGTAATACGTTGTTTACTTTAATTTTACAGACATTTTGAAAAGTGGTTTTTTATCAATTTATATACGTTTACAGATCGCAGGAACAAACCGCGCTCGCTGTGACGTTAAAAAGTACTCAGTACTCTTTAAAAAGAATCGCTATTATTTTCAAAAGAATTCATTCAAAAAATGCTTATCTACAAAGAAGACAATGTACATTATACTTATACGAATATTACTTGTATTATATATAACTCTCACTTAAGTAAACTTCAAATTAAATATGACTGTTAAAATATGCTATTAAAAATTGCTGATCAAGTGAATATATTTATGATTATAATAAACAAATATCGAAGCAAATGTAAAGTTTAAGTACAATTTTCAAACGAATATTTTGGAATAAATTATTAATTCGGACTATAAATAACCTGAATATTTTATTTTTATAACGATATTACCTAATTTAAAGTAGTTAAGTGAGAGTTTTATGTACAAGATAGCATCAAAATATTATAATCAGGAAATGAAATAAAACCTAATTCTTCATGAAAATTGTAATTTACGTACAAATGATGATTTACAAGAAAATGAGCATTAATATTTTTTCTTTTATTATTATTCGTACGACAAATAGAGAATTTAATAATTCATTTGCGATCTTCAAATTTTAGCTGGTAATATGGTTTCAGGATTGTTCTTTTATTTTACCATTTTGAGTGTTAACTCGCAAATCTTATTTTATCGAGGTTATTCTTTACGTCATTCTTTCAAGAAGCATGATTTCAATCCACATCACATACATTTTTATATTATGAAATATCCTTTTGCACTTAGTATAATTTTGTTTATAATATTGTTATTAAGAAAATTGTCGTCGATATGATAGATCTGCTTTACTTAACATTGGACAGTCCACTTTTTGAAAAATCACGTAGCTTCAATTTATTTTACGTCAGACGTGACGGTATGTTATGAGCCATTACGACCCTAGGGCGGTAATAATTGGTAAGTGCGCACTTACAGTTAGATAGCCGTAATGTGCTCATAACGCAACATGCACTTGTAACAAAAAGCACTGTACGCAGCACGCGCGGGCCCACCCTTGTTACGTGATGTAATATTACTGTAAATAGACTGTTTACGGTAAAAATTAAATTCTTCAAGAAATCCACTGTCTGGATTAGTACTATATACAAAATTATTTTATTAATTTTATGTCGACTTGACTTTACAGTATTTCGATTTAACGTTTTGTTATTATTTTCATGTGTATTATTATTTGCACAGTGTTTAGAGAATTTCAGTTTTATTATGATAAAACATAAAACTTTATTATTAAATACATTGAAAAATCAAGTCGACGAAAGTTATTAAAAGAAATAATAGTTACGCATTATTAAACATAGCTCAAATAACATTATCTTTGGCACAGTTATTTGGCCACTTGTCATTATAAAAAACCAGATCAAATTAGTCCGGCAAAATTATAATTGTTATTTCGGCAAGTGTCGACGTAAACCTACTGTTTCTTTGTTAAGAAAAATATATTATATCTTTACAGTTTAATGAACCAATACGATTTTAGGATAAATATTTCATACTTCATATAGAAAAATACAAGAAAATGATCCAGTAATTTTACGTAATTGAAGTTTAAAACTTCTTGAAATAATATGTAAGAAAACTAACTGTTTACTTTTAATGTTTACGTCGGTACTGCAGATGCCGGCTAATACGAACTAGCGTCATTGTATTAATGTTTAACATTCATAATAAAACTAGTGCGACGTATCAACATTCACTTGAACAATTTCACTCGCAATCGTTAATAAACATCTAATGGCCATTCATTCTTATTTTAGTTTTTCATGAACTAAGTTTTTCAAAACTTAGTTCATGGTAATACAATGCACACATGGTTACCTGATAATAACACCCAAACCATCATATCACATTTACACTTTGCTTTTACACACCACCACGTATATTACCGTACTATATAACAGTCCACTTTTAACAAAATGGACGTCACTTTTTGGAACGACACTTATATAAATAATTCATGGTTGCACATGCGCCCATCTCAGGACCATTGGCTTGAAAAACGTTCTTCACATGGATTTATTTACAATATACATTTATAAATACTACGCACGCGTGTACGACTAATTTCAACGTAATTTTTGCATTACAATAAATTTACAACTGATAAATGAATTTATCACATAAAACAATCGTGTAAAATCAACAAATATCCGTATAATATACTTACAAGTGTATACTATATACACGCATATTACACTGATATTTATTCGTGAATTGAACAAAATTTGTAGTAAAGTTTCTTTTTATTACTTTTACGAAAAATTATTAGAAATTTATCTCGTGTATTTTGACCATATTTTATTAATGATAAGTTGCAAATGTTTGATTAATTTATTAATACATATAAAATTATGACACGCTGAGAAAATTCATGGAAAAATTACTGTTTCATTCATTCTGTCAGATTCTTTAAAAAATACATGATAAACAAATCAATGTTGTACTTAAAATATATAAATATTTCTGACAAATGCTAATACTTTCCAAATGTTCATGTTATTCCGCCTTGAAATATCATTAATAATCATTTTAAATTATATTGAAAAAAATTCATTGTAATTAAATGAAATGAAATTTCAAATGAAAATGAAATGAAATTTTAAAGTATATTGAAAAAATTTTATTGTAATTAAATGAAATTTCAGGAAAATTGTAAAGTAATATTATTTGTACATTACTTTTGAAATACACTGGTGGAAAAAAAACTGATCAATTTTTTGTATGAAAATTGGTCATTTTCAAATGATCGCCATTCCGTCAAATTACATTAAATTTTCAAATTTTAAAGAATTGAAAAGAAAAGATAAAACCTTCTTTTTTAAGCCTGATTAGTTTAGATTTGACTTACCTCCAAAACTTATGAATAAACCCACACATAAGCATCTGTTGTTTTTCAGCAAGAAAAGTGAAGTTTGAACCTTCCTGTGGAGTTCAAACTTTATCGAATTGTTTTAATTAATACGGATTCATATTGCTTGTTTAATTCCCTGTAAAACAAAAAAAATTAATTGAATTTCGGCTGTAAAATGGCCAAGTTACGGCCATTTGAATATTACAAAACAATGTTTAACTTCGGTGGTAACATTCCCATAACTTTCCCATAATGTCCCCCTAACGTTCCCATACGATAACCATAACAATGCCACATATACCTCTATATTTCCATGGCTTTTTCATGGTGTTGAACAGCATATCATCGATTCTGTATGAAAAAGTGCCTAAATGTAGCGTAATATTCAAATGGCCGTAACTTGGCCATTTTACAGCCGAAATTTAATTAATTTTTTTTTATTTTGCAGGGAATTGAACAAGCAACATGAATCCATGTTAATCAAAACAATTCAATGAACTTTGAACTCCACAGAAAGTTTCAAACTTCACTTTTTTCTTTTGAAAAACAGCAGATATTTATGGGTGAGTTTATTCATTATTTGGGGTAAGTCAAATCTAAACTAGTCAGTCTTAAAGACGAAGGTCCAAGGTTTTCAAAACTCTTTAATATTTGAAAATATAATGTAATTTGACGGAATGGCGATCATTTGAAAATGTTCAATTTTTCACACAAAAAAGTGGTCAGTTTCTTTTCCGCCAGTGTATTATAGTGTCGAGTAATTAATTAAAAAATTTAGAGTGTTATAATTACTATTATTTATAGTATCACATCGTTGGGTTTACTATGATGCCTGATAACCAGAATCTGCAACAATATTTAGTAAACATTATGCAAATTCGTGAATTATATACAATTTATTAAAAAATTACTGAAAATGTGCAAGTATATGAGTCCTCAATTGCTTTAAAATTTACATAAATTTTGTCCATAGATTTTTATTAAATGTACACGTTATTTGCATATGTTTTAAGTAAATTGATGTTTACTCATAAATTTAGAATATTCATTTTCTCAGAGTAATTTTCATATTTTTACTTTCAAGCAGACTCAACAAATCCCTTTGCAAATTTCGTTATACTTCGTCTGAGTTCTAAATGTGAAGCAATATTAAAACATTATTTTATATTATAGAATATATTAAAATATAAATTTAAGTGTTTATTGTTGTATAAAAATAACTTGCAATAATTAGCAAGTCGCGTTTAAGAAACGCATAATACTATTTAATAATATTTGCATATTTTTCAATAAATCATATTATTTAAATGTTACTACGTATTGCAATATCAAAACGTATTAAATTTTTTATGCAATTTATTTCTATTTATTTTACATTATATTGGCGCCAATAATAGGCGTGATTTAATGACATTAATATTAAAGATATAATAACTATAAATAAGTTTGTTTAAAGAGATGATTTATCCTACATATTGAGCATGAATTTCACTTACTTCATCTGACGCAATATTATTACCAACTTTACAAGCAGCATAAACTGTTTATATAAATATTATTTATGTGGATTATTAAAATAATAATGTTTAAATATTAATAATTAAGAAAAAATCAGTTTCTATCTATCATTGAAAACAATAAAGTTAATTGGTAAAAATGGTATCTTATCGTCTGCAATTTTTCCTTATGTTTACTTCAAGTCCAATTCTTTTCAATTGGCTATTGGAGATATGTTAGTTCCTCCAAAATGGTGAGAAAAGTGCATAGTAATTAAAAACAACATTATGTAAATTCCTCCAAAACTTAAAAAGTATTTGAAAAAAATGTGTGTAAATTGCTCTAAAAAATATTTGTCTTAATTTATTTGGGACTTCATATTTATGTAAACATGAAACAACTAATTGTTTAGCTATTCAGTAAATACATACATTTGAACACGCACAAAATTTTCAGTAGGTGGCATTTTACATCACTTTACCGCAATGTATTTATGAGTATTTAATTACAAGATAAGATTAGAAACTTATCACATTGCTCAACAAGTTGATTCGAAAACTGGATACTGAAAAAAAACAGAAACAATTAAAAAGTATGCAATAATTAAACAAAAATTATGGTATGTAAAAGTAGTCCAGGTTATAGATTTTCATTTGTGAAGACTGTTTTTATTATAAATAAGGCAATATAAAACGTTTGAGTGTATAGATTCATGTCATGTATATATCCATTCTCACCAATTACTATATACAAAATTAACCACTCTGACGAAATATTATTTACACAATTATTATTGACAATGTGCTTCGCACGATATTGTTAATCACGCCTATTATATATAAATCATAAATAGTTCTGAATCTGTTGAAGTGAGACGGCAATCTATATTTTAACAATTATCTTTAAGATAAATTTCCATTGTAAGATAATTGAATAATGAACATATGTAGTTATTTACATTATAGATTTTGAGCTAATAGAAATTAAATTTTTGCAAAATTTGGAGGAATTTATGAAATATATTCTTGTTATCAGTTAATTTTTTGAGGAACTTATCATTTCCCCTTGCCTATTAGGTCTAAATATAACTTAAATAAGATGTCGTAATAGATCTTATGTAAGATCTCACAATAATTGGTAGTTAAGTACTAGTAGTTACTGCTACCACAGTAATTGGTAGTTAAGATTTTATGTAAGATCTTATGTGAGACCAGAAGTATGGTTCGAATTACAGTTGCGTGTCTGACTAATGTTACCAGGTGAACAAGTACCTCTAGCGGCTCTAGTAATCAATCCAGTAACATAATCAGTTGATAACGTTCCCCTTTTCTTTAGGTGATTTTAAATTTGACATATTATTAAATTGAATGTAAGTTAAAGAAACAAGTGACAAAATGCAGAATGAATACTAGATAGTCAAAATTTAGAAATATACATACTTTACGACTTAATTATTTCTTTAATAATAATTTTTATAGTACTGAAAATTGTAATTATATATTGTCTTAATATACATACAAATTTCGTGAAATATTTCAAATGTATATTAATTTAAAAAATTTTATTTATTCAGTCCTTAGTTATTTTATGCTAAAATCATGTCATAAAAATGATAACGTCTGTTATTTACAATAAATATCATATGCAAGAACATTTACAAACTCAATGCCATACACTTAGAAAAAAATAGTAGAAAAAATTATTGTTTTTAAAAGTAATCCAGGGATACTAAAGCCGTACAGAAAAATTACTGTTTTAAACTAGATAATTTTCTGTTTAAAACTAAATATTTATTTTTAAGCAAGCAAAATTTGTTGTTTACCAAAACCAAATATTTACTTTGTAGTAAGCAAATTTTCTTGTTAAAAATAGTAATTTTTCTGTAAGGCTTTAATATCCCTGGATTACTTTTAAAAACAGTAATTTATTCTGGTACATTTTTCTCAGTGAATTAGTAACATAAGATCTTATATGACATCATATATGAGATATTTTAGGAAATCTTGCCTAAATTAATTTATGTAGGGTATCGAAGTGTTTTATGAGTGTTGCTTATTGGCATACACTTAAGCAAACGCTTGTTTGTTGAAACAGTAATTTTTTCAATACTCTCTCCTCCGTGTATTCAAAAATACAACATTTGTTTATTAAATACGAATCAAACAATTTACAAATGCTAAATATGATCATTTAAAACAGTACATTAATCTGGTTAATACAATAAATAAATTATCTGTGTTAATTATTTTCTTTTCATATTTATATTATTATTTTTCATACTTAACAAAAAATTACTAAATAAATTATCGAAAATAGAATGTTAATTTAAAATTATTATTCAGAATTTTCATATTAAATAGCTTGTCATGACAATATTTCAACTTTACATATACTAAACTATTACATATGTAATTAAGAAAAAATAATTAAAAAGCCAACAACAAATTTTTATTTATTGCATTATTATGTACCATTTTAAACGATTATATATATACTCATTTTATAATCCAATAAAGGTACAATTTGAAACAAAATAAAAGTAATTCAGAAGGCTATAAACTGCGATTTGCGATTTACGTAATGTATTCGGGATTCGTAACCCCGCGTTTGATTAGATGACCAGGTGACACGGGGGTCCACGGTACTGCAATGTCTAAATTTTTTCCCAATTTTTGCCGCGGACTTTTTGGCGGCAGATCTGCGAATGTAACACTTCGTCGAGCTGGTCGCCTTGGTGGCGGAGGCGGTGTTGGCAGTGAGATAGTTGGTGACTCCTCATCTTCCATTACACCTGCGTGTGCGTATTGCTGTGTACCTGGTCCACCTCGGCATTGCCAATCGCGTTCGCCGGTGTGTAGTACTAAAAAGAAAAGTTAAACATTTGAAATTCAAAATTAAACAATTTTACAATACAATTGTAATTACATTCTTAAACTTTTAATTGTATTAAAACATTTTAATTCTGAAATAATTTGTATTACATGGTGAGACAATTATAATAATATCAACTTGTGTAATAATAATAAGTTTAAAACATACAAGAAATATCAATAAAACTAATAAACGTAACTAAGAAAACTAACGGATGGTGATTTATAGTAATCACAATCACACGTTTTGTTAGAAAAGAAAAATACACATTACTCTGACATGTCAAACTTGAAATATTTGGAGTGTCTAGTGTTAATCGATCGTGAAAATTTGCGGACGATTAGTTTGGTGTGATCGATCACTTAACGCTCTTGTTGGGTGGCGCGATCGTTACATATCGCAAAATCTACAGTTACTCTTGGTGCAGAAAGTGAGCCAAACTGACTGTAGTTAATTAGATTAGATGTAATAAAATGTTTCAAACATACAAGAAATATCAGTCAAACTAATCATCTGCTTCTAAATTTTATTATAAAATAAATTACAGTAGAAGTCCTCTTCTTTGTCTGAATATTTTTTCTCATTTTCTCATTATACTTCCACAAGATAAATAGAAACATAAGAGAGATGAACATAAGAGCTGCTAGTAAGAGAACTGCAACTATAATCATTTTTATAATTTGTTCGGCTTTGTTATTTGTAAATAAATTATATAGGAGTATTTGTGATAGTTGTATAACAATGTGAAACAAACTTTTCGTAATTTAAGAGGAATATTTCGTAGATAGAATGAAATAGCGAATTTTTAATTTTGGATACCATGGAAAACCATTTCCGTATAATTTAATGAATATTAAAAGTACAAATGCCACGCATACAATACATTAGATTTATAAATTTAATATTATAAATTTAATAGAATTTATAAATTTAATAGAAAAGTATTTTAGAAAATGTTAATTTTCTAAAATACTTTTCCTGATAGTTGGAAATTTGTCAATCTGAATATATAATTTAGTAATGGGAAATATCCCGCTACACTATGTATAGTATTTGTATTTGATAGCAGGAACTATCTAATATTCGCAGAAATAATGACCGACTATACAAAATTTAACATAATGTTTGTTAACTTTTCCAAAATATAAGGTGTTAATTTTATGTCTTTATTTTAAAACAATAACAATGAATAATGAAATACCATATATTAATAACAATATCTATATGTAAAATTTATATAAAAAAGCATATTATTGAATTATAAAGTGTGATTAAAAAGTTTCGAAACGGTTCAACATCTTGAGAAATACACATCAGATCGAAAAACAGAAATATACGTGTTCAACATTCTTAATAAAATCTATCCAATGATACCAAATTCGACCTCCCTCCCTGTGGTAATGGGTGAAGGATAAGTTTAAAATCTTAAATGGAAACAATAATTTTTTATTGCAAATATGCATTTTTTATTTTTTATTTAATTCTGTTCTGTAGTATGAGCTGTGAAACTAAGAGCATCTTTTATATATCCTATGACTGATATACCTCTTAATATTTATTTCAAAAAATAAGAAAACCATTTTATGTTTTATACTGTAACTCATAAACAGAATACAGAGGTTTTACACCTTGCAGTATTCTTCTTTAAGAAGTCAAGAATAACAGGTTGTGATGTTCAATTGTCCATGTATTAAATCAAAAATTCATTTTGAACCAAATTTTTATTTCTATTAATATATATTCAGAATATTAGGAATTTTTACTAAAAATGAAATTACATTATTAATTTACAGTATTTAGTTATTTTTAGAAATGATATTAATATATCATTTCTAAAATGTTAGAAAAGTAATAGAAACGTTAGTCTTAGTAATACAAACTTCGTGAATCTCTTATCGAATAGGGATATTGAACATAATGCTGAATATTTTACAAAATTATTTACTACAATATCAACTTATTTATACCGACATCTACTCATAATATCCAGCATGATTTTCATAGGAAGTGATATGAAATAGAAAAAGATCTTTTTTCTGAAATGTGGACAAAACCTCTCGAGTCAGAATAATGCAAAACATTCACAACTGAGATCTGAATGTAAAACTGTACAATTGTCATGCATTTCTAATTATTACTCGAAAACTGAAAACGAAATATAGTACGATTTAAGAATACTGTCGAAACATACGAAGATGACCGCTTCACATAAGCAATTCCTGAACTGTATGCACGATGATGAAATATTCGTGACTGATCTGTCTGATATTTATGATTTATTTGTGTGCTCTTTTTATTCAAATTATATGAATTTCGAACCACTAAAAACGTTGCTGTAAACGACGTTTTAACTGAAACGTCGACCTTCATCAATGTAAGTTCTGTTTTCATTTTATTGGAAGATATTTTTGATGGACTGTAAACTGAAATGCGACAAGAGAGCAGACTTAGATCTGATTCCAAATATTTTTCTTGTCAACTGCAGATTTTTGATTGTGTATTCACTGTTTCTATTATGTGATAAATCTATCTAAAATGGTATATTTCCGTCTCAATGAAAAATGAGTATGCTTCCGAGTTTTAGAAAAGGAGACAAATCTAATGTTTGTAACTACAGACCAATATCAATACTGAACACAATTCTTAATTTTTTCGAGATACTGGTTACGAATCGTTTGGATTGTGTTATTATCTCAATAATATACAATGAACAGAATATTTTGTTAATAGAAGATCAGTTGTTACTAACTTTGAGACTTCCAAAAAACTGTGTCATATATTTTGAATAGAGGATCGCAAGCAGATATTATTTATTTCAAAGGCGTTTGACTGCATTAATCTGTCTGGACGAAAATAATTCGCAAATATCGGTAACTGCAGATCGGTTATTATCGCTACTCTATCGGGCATTCCACACGTATCTCATTTAGGACTTCTTCTGTTTATAATTTTCATTAATGGTCTGCCTAAGTATTATGGTCTTCAACTATTCCTTTGTATGCTGATGACACTAAATTGTTTAAGGAGTTCATTTGTCTGAATGACGTGCTTGATTTATACAACGATCTAACGTTGATACAACGATGGTGCGAAAATAATTTATTATGTCTTAACAACAAGAAATGCGTTGAAATGAACTTCATAAATAAACTAACAAAGTGACTTTCGAATTTATATTTCACTATGATTCCCTGTCAGAAGTGAACCTGCTGAATGATTTGGAATGACATTCGATACGTGATTGGCGTTCAATTTACATATAGAAAACGTATGTCCTAGGGCGCTTCGAACCTAAGGTATTTAGCAATGCAATTGTAAAATATCTGGAAGGACATCGACAATTACGTTATATTACAAGACTCTTGTTAGACCTATCCTCGAGTATGTTTATTTAATTTAGTATTCTTACAAACAACCGTTAATGTATTCATTGGAGAAAGTACAACATTGTTGTTTGAGACATTTGGCGTATATTTTCAATCAACCAATGAGTACCTATAACCATGATTATACTAATATCCTGACGTTGTCGGGTATTAAACTTTATTTGATGTTCTTTCATAAATTAAATTAACAACTACATAAATTCGCCACAGTTGCTATCTAAAGTACATTTGCGTGTACCAACTATTGGTAGAAGTTCAACGGATGTTTTTGCGATTCTTCGATCTAGAACAAATATTGGCTAAAATGTTACATTCTTGAGAATTCTAGCAATGGTCAATAAGCTATTGCACGTGCTTGACTTTTTGGAACCTCGGAAGGAGTATTTAAGTCTCAATTATTGCGATGAAATGAACCTGTGATATATTTGCTGGTCCTATATAATATATTATATATTATAATGTTTTGTTTGTTGATTTCTAAATGATGGCGCATTATCTCTTATTTATATGCATGCTACTGATACTTTCGAAACGGTTTTGTCCAGATTCTATGCTCGCCGGTCACGATTCGGGTGCACACACAGAAGTAAAACAAATGGAAATTTTGGTATATAAAGAAAAGGTTTATTGTTAGTGTCTTGCCGCGAAACGTACGTGGCGGGGATCGAGATTTCGACTGATTGTGTTAGTCGGGTGGATCACGGTGACACTTATTGGTTTTCCCAGGGAGTCGACGACTATTTGATTTTCTCTCCTTGTTGGAATTATCGCTCACAGTTGTACTGTGAGGTTAGGGCACGTGAACCCGACTGGAGACCTTCTCGTGGTGTGCTTGTTTGAACTAACATCCGGCGGTTACTCTACCAAACATCTTGAGTACAGTCTTTACAAAAAAGTAAAAAAATGTTGTGTTCAAGCCCACACGAGTGCCTACCTACCCTTTTTCTCATCCCCTAAATCCTTTTCCTTTCCCCCGTCCTTCCATTTTGCCTCGTGTGGGCCAACTACGTAAAAGCGCATAGCGGTTACGCGATAAAATCCGCATAAATAACAAACATCATAATCAAATACATAAAAACAAGTTTAAAATTTACCCCTCTACCTGCTGATGGTCATATTGAGACTTGTATTTAAAGACTTGGACCAATAAGTAAAGAAGAAAGAAGAAAAAAGAAGTACTGTGAGGTTCGGTTTTGTGGATGGTGTAAATCACCCTGGTCGTTCGTTCGTGAATCGCTAGTCGATTCGACTATCGGAAATGTAATCCAATTGTCAAGTACACGGTTGTACTGTGCGTAGTTCAAGCTTAGTCGACCGCAACGATCAGCTATTCCATGAGTGACGGGCGAGTAGGATAATAAGCGGTGAATTGTGTTCGCCGGTCATTTGGGGCTCGATGGGATCGAGGTTGGTTTAGTATCAGTTGAACTAACAGTTCGTCGCACGGGAAGTTATTAATTTGTTACTTCAGACACGAACTGACGACGATTGCAAATTCTCATCCATTTATAAACCTTTTTGCCGTTCAGGTGATTAATTTATAATTGAGCGAGAATTGCAGGTGGGGATAATCGTAGTTGATGTTTATGTTCGAGGTGAAATTCACGGTCTTCATGTTTTTCAAGTTCGGTGTATTATGACATGTTACTTTTGTAGTGTAGGAGTGTAACGGTAACTGTAATGCTCCTAAACGTAAACGTTACACTTCCTTTTCTTCGCAGGTTAGTGTTACGGTAGACAAAACTGTCAAAATAAATACCGGTTTATAGTTTTCTAGTTTTTGGTGATGGGGTTTTGTTTAATTTCCTGGTGAACGATATGCTGGTATTATTTTAGTGTGATTTATTTCTTTTTCGTTGGTTTCTGGTTGGTCGTATTTTTGCTGGTTTCAGGTCTTGGATGTGGATATTTTGTTGCCATTTTCCTTGCTTATTTTTCAGATCGAATATTACTAGCAATTGTATTTTCTTCACGGTGAAGGGTTCTTCACATGAAGTATGCCAAGGTTCGTTGCCTGGATTGGCGTAGATTCTACCTCCTGGTACTCTTTGTGATGCCTTATAACGTACACAGTTTTCGCATGATTTGACTTTTCGCGCTGCTTCTCTAAATATTTCTGATCAATAATAATATTTGGCTAGACGGGCGATTGTTTTTACTACGCCTAGATGTCCAGCTGTCACGTCCTCGTGGTTTTAGCGTAGGATTTCTTTTCGATTTTCTTTTGGTATATATAATTTTCAGTGGTCATTTTAAATGGTTCACCCTGTATATGCGGTCACTATAAATTGGTTGTATCGGAGATATTTTGACCACTTTTTTGGACCATATATATAAAAATAATAATGTAATATTTGTTTTCTGACATGAAATTTTGTGGGGAATCCGAATTTAAGGTCAAAAAATGAGAGAAATGAATTTTTTTGCAAAAAAATTCATTTTTTGCAAAAACGGTTAGACCGCCGCATCTTTTACAGATTCGTAATCAACGCGAAAAAATGCATTGATTTCATATACTATAAGTGTAGGTAAATATTATAAGTATAGGTAAAGTTTTACCTAATATTATATTATATCTTGAGTTTTTCGACATTTTTTCTAAAAATATTGAAAAATATGGCATATTTTGCA
Organism: Mallateleia sp. ZL-2020; assembly: GCA_022817365.1. NCBI lineage: Eukaryota > Metazoa > Arthropoda > Insecta > Hymenoptera > Scelionidae > Mallateleia > Mallateleia sp. ZL-2020. Next base: position 13,881 of record JABFPP010000005.1, read on the forward strand.
ATTTTATGCAAAACTCGTGGCGAGCGTCGCTTCGCTCGCTCGCTGTGTTCAATCATGGTTATTGTGTGTTATAATTTGTATTGTAATAAATAATGAACAACGATAAAATTTTAATTTTGCCTGAAAAATCTTACAGTACTCGTTTAAGGATTGTCGCATTAATAATTCATTTATAATAGAAATTAATAATAGAAAATAAATGAAGATAATGAAAAAATATACGGAACTGAAAAAGGCATATAAATGCAACAGTCTTTAAGCTTGCAACGCGCCAATTCTCAAGAGAGCGACACTCTTCGACCGGATAGTTTTCGAGCGAGTAATGTATTGAAGATGCTCTTGCCACAACATCAACATTCAGAATGAATAACAAAATAATAGTGGAAGAATGTAGTTGGTGTACACGAGCACAATGTAATCATCATTTTAAAGTTGACAGTCACTTGTTCCCATTAGGTTGCCCAAACAATTCTAAGTTGCTCCCCGTCCCCACCCCATCCATAGGGAACGGGGAGGGAGAGGCAATAGAAATAAGTAAATTTTAAAAAAATAATCGACACGTATTTTGTCTTTTATCGATCTGATGTGTATTTCGCGAGATATTCCCATTTCTCAAAATGTTTTCACTCATTTCCATTTTTGGCAATTACAGCGCCGTCTGTGAACAAAAATAACTTGAATCGTAGGTCAAATTAATTCAAAATTATCTTATTGCAGATTTGCAATCTGCAATAAGGAATAAGGGTTGCCATTTAAGATTTCAAAGTTGTACTCGCGCCACCCCCAAGGGGTGGGGGTTGAGGGACGTGTTTAGTGTCATTGTGTTTAATATTTGTGAAAAATATTAAACATCCATTTTTTTGTTTTCTAATCCGATATATATTTCTCGAAATATTTGTTCGTCCTGGAACTTTTACCCCACCCTATATATTAAGTATTGTAGTTTTTTAAATTAAAAGTATATTAATATTTTACTATATATATTTTTTTAAAGATATTTGTTAAACAGATTTGTTTATTTATTAGATAAAATGCAAATAAAAATATGTTCTGGTAGTAACATTATTTTATGTGTATTTCGTTCCTTGAATCCAATAGGTTCAACATAACCGTCCGTATAATGGCAGTAACTAACTCAGATAAGTATTAATATGGAGTAATCACGTTTATTGTTAAAAGTTACCTTAGCAATATCTGATGTCAGCAAACAGTTGCAAGACTTCAGATTAGATGTCAAAATTAGACATCAAAATAATGTTTTCTGACAACGATCACTGTGATGTTCAGTTTTAACAATAGAATATTATTTTTTTGATATTCTTTTCTTTTATGGTTAATTCCTCTCGATAGATTAATTATTATTACTGTAAGTAGAAACATTTAATATTTTTGTTATAGTACAATAATTTTTTAAAGTGCATTTATGTGTGTATGGAGAAATATTTAAATAAACATTAAAATATTAAAAAATATTTTTAAAATTATAGAAAATCCAGGGAATGGGGCATCCAGGGTGTAGTAATATATGCTTAATCGTTGTACAACAAATTTGGTAGAACCATATGTGGTCTTCACAGATGCTAGGAACTAAGTTTAGAGAATGTAAATTATATAACTTTTTGAAAATATTATTTGAAATATACATAATAAATATATTAAAATCTTAAAAACGTAAACATATAACATTTGAACGATACAATAAATATAATTTTTGAATTGTAATATGAATGTGAAGTAATTAAACGAATACAAATTCGTTAGTAATTGACTAACTATTGCAATCAATAATAAAAATAAAAATAATAACGAATATCATTAATCATAATAACGAATAATGATATTAAAAAATACATTCGGAACATTCGAATATTTTGCGAAATTTACATCGGATCAAAAAACTGAAAAGCACGTGTTCAATATCTTTCAAAAATCTATCGAACGACATAAAACACGACCCCCTACCACCACCCTGGGGGGGGGGGCAAGTTTGAAATCTTATATGGGAACCCCCATTGTTTATTTCAGATTCGGATAATACATTAAAAAATACATAACTTTTACTCGCATCATTTTTACAATACAATACATATTTTAACATTACAATTATTATGGCGTTACACCGCAATAATCCGGAAAATTTGCATCCAGTTAAAAAATTGATCAGAATAAATGTTTAATATTTTTAAATAATCTATTGAATGACTTTAAAATGAAACCTCATTCACCTAATCAATTCTGGGTGGGGCGGGGGTGAATTTAGAATTTACATCAAAAAGCATAATTTTGATCATATTCAATAAAATACTAAAAAATGTTAAACTTTTATTCTTATCAATTTTTTGACTGGATACAAATTTTCCGCATTACTGCGATTACTAACGCCATAATAATTGAAATATTAAAATATTTATAACTTTTGAAATAATAATTTTATTATAAAAATGATTCGAATAAAAGTAATATATTTTCTGATGTACTATCCGAATCTGCAATAAAAAGTAGAGGTTCCCGTTGAAGATATCAAAGCTCCCCACTCCACCCCCAGGGGTTGGGGGTAGGAGGTCATATTTGATGTCATTCGATAGATTTTTGAAAAATATTGAGGAAGTGTTGTTCAGTTTTTCGATCCGATGTAAATTTCACGAAATATTCGACCGTCCTGCTTCTTCTGGCACACCTTGTATAAATATTTCAGTTATACGAATGAGGTAATCAATCGTCTCAATCGTCTTTACTTCATATCTTTACTTCATATCTTTACTTCATTACTTTGTGTGCAATTTATGTAAAATTACTACATCCTGGAGTCAACATACGTGACAATGTTTTGTAATAGGTAAAATATATAATCTCTTGAAATATTTAAGTTAATTCATTAATAATAGTAATATAATTGTCAACTAAAGGACAGAATGAAAAAACAATATGCGGTTACTTTTCGGCAACAAAATAAATTCGAAACTTTTCTAACACTCTCTAGAAATCACAATAAATATAACAGTAATTGTTACATTTGATTTTGTGTGTGATAACTGGTTCGAATTCATTTTCTCTGTCTCTAAGTGTAAAATATTATATGTGATTTCATTCAAATTTTCTAAATTATTATAGGTTTCATTAAAAGATAAAAGATATTGTAGGGCAATGTCCTGGTTTTGTATGTATGAGTGGATGTGCGTATGAGCTAGCAACAGTGTACGGTGGGGAAGTGCGCATGACAGTGCTGGATAGGGAGGAGGGTGAAACCCGAGCGGACACAGCGAGCGGTGGATAGTCAAGATCCAACCGGCATGAAGAGTGATCGGTCTTCTGCTGTTTTAGTTAGATTGCGTAATGAATGAGATTCTGTTGGTTGAACTAGGAGTTGTGCTTGATTGATTCATCCCAACACTTATACACCCTCAGTTGGTGAGTACTTACAGTTTTCAGAAGTGGAATTCGAAGATCGAGGATGTCGAGGACTGGAGCATAGGGCGCATAGCAACGACAGGAAGAATGACGATGTGGAAGTTCACCGGGAGTACGACCGTGGACGAAGAGGGCATCGTGTGAGAGCGAGAGAACGAGATCGAGAGAACGACATTGCGGCGGAACGAGACGCCGCGTGAGTGGAAAATTCCCGAGACACGCGTGAATGCGAAGGAAGTCGCGCGGGAGAGAGACAGAACGAGACGCCACGTGAGTGGAAAATTTCCGAGACGCGCGGAACAGATACAGAATGAGACGCCGCGTGAGTGGAAAATTCCCGAGACGCGCATGAGTGCAAAGGAAGATGCGTGGGACAGAGACAGAATGAGACGCCGCGTGACTGGTAAATTTTCGAGACACGCGCGAGTGCGAGGGAAGACTCGCGGAGGGAGAATAAAACTAGACATTGCATAAAGCAAAACGTTACATAGAGCGAGAAGCTGTACATGAGAACAGGATTTACGCGAAGAATAGGGTGCGCGCGTGAAAATGGCTACGCGCGAGTACACGGCAGCGGACTTACGAACAGTGCTTAGGGCCAGGAACCTACCAATTAGTGGTTCGATTTCAGAATTGATGTTACGGCTCGAGAGCACCGATCCAGATATATGGCTTCACTTCGATCAGGAACTGGCGATGTATACCAACGTATCGAGGGTCATTGGCGTAGAGGGCGACAACGAAGGAGTCGACGTGACAGGCGCCGAGGATATGACCAGGTTACGGAGAGAATTGAATTAGTTACAACAGAGAATGGAAAGACTGTTGGAACACGTGAAGCAGAGGCAGACCGACCAAGCAAGGGCGGCACCAGTTCCAGAGGTACATGTTCAACAGCTACCACTGGTGGCGGCAACCAGCATAGAGACAGTGAGTCGTCTTCTCAATGACTTTGATGGAGATGACTTCGATCGGTGGCGACAGCAGGTAAACATGCTAGTTCAGCTGCACCAACTTGAGGAGACGCAGGCGTGACTGTTAGTCTCTACTATACTGACCGGTCGGGTACGGAGATGGTTCCACTCAAGTCCAAATCATCTGATGCTGACCACGGACCAACTACTGAACAAAATGGCAGCGGTGTTCCGGAGCCTGGTGGCGAGGGCGACTAGGCGAAAGCAGTTCGAGGCACGCGTGTGGTATACGACTGAGAACTTCAGCTTGTATGTTCAGGAGAAGTTAATCCTGCGAAACCAGGTCCCTGTGGCGGAAGATGAGATGGTGGAGGCCATCATCGGAGACATCCCCAACCTGAGGCTCCAGGACATGGCCAGGAGTCAGCGATTTGAGACTGCAGCTAAGTTGATGCATGCTTTCGAGGGGATATCTCTCCCCAAGAAAGAATCGGCTTCGACCAGGTCAACAATGGCTGCAACGTAAAGGCAGGTGATACTACTTGCACCAAGAACTGCTGGCATCGAGGTTCCAGGAGGAGCAGGCTGTTTTGTTTGTGGTGGTTCGTCGTCGGGCAGCCCAGTGCCCACAACGACGAGAGCAGCGCACTTCTTTTAAGTGCAACCAGAAAGGGCACTTGAGTCGACAGTGCCCGATGCAGTCGACGGTAGCGGAGCCACCAGTGATGAGAGCTATCGAGGCAGCGAAGGTTAGTGTCGCTTTTAAGTTCGCCGGAGCAGTCAGGATGAGCAAAGCGGATAGGCGTATTATGTATGCCGAGGTTCACCCTCCGTACACTGGGCCCATTGAGATTCATTGTCAGCGGAGAGCAAGAATGAATATAGGTATAGTATGAATGCTATCCTTGACGCGAGCTCACCTGTGAATCTAATAAAACGCCGCCTGATCCGGAAGCGACGCGTCGCAAAGGTTACGAATGGAGATAAATTTTTCGGCATCAATGGTGTGGAATTAAAAGTGTTGGGCACTGCGAGAATGAGAGGGGAAGGCGGTGCGGATGAGGTTCATAGTGGTGTCAGAGGATACAATGACCCATGACGTATTACTGGGACGAGAATTTATAGAAATTCCCGCATTTACGGTGACCCTGAGAAGGGGTGGGGCGATAGAGACCGTCGGCAGGCCCGAGGAAAATGAGCAATGTGGGGAAGAAATGTCGTGCGTCGAGGAAGGGATATCAGCTGAGCGGAGTGAGAGCGCTGTCCCGGTGGTGCTAGGGGGTGAACTTCTAGCTATCGATGTAGAGGAGAACGTGGAGGACGGAGATAAAATTGACGTGTATCCTGAGGTAGGGCATGAGATGAGGAGACAGGTCATTAACTTGTTTGAACAATGTTATCGGCGATGTACAGTGGGAAGCGAGATGGGTAATGGATTTAAGATGGAAATAGTGTTGAAGCATGACCAGCCAATTTCCTATCGAGCACGATGGCTTTCCTTTGCGGAGAAAGAAAAATTACAGAAGGTAATAGACGAGTAGCTAAAAACGGGATAATAAGGCCCAGCGCATCACCTTACGCGAGTCCGGTGGTCCTGGTACGCAAGAAGTCAGGGGACGTGAGAGTGTGCGTCGACTACCGTGGGTTAAATAAAATTACGATATGAGACAAGTACCCGACACTACTAATCGACGATAACTTAGACAGACTACAAGACAAGGTGTACTTTTCGACTCTCGATTTGAAGGATAGGTTTCATCATGTAAAGATGGCTAGGGGATGTGTCACCGATGGGACAATATGAATTCCTACGAATGTCATTTAGACAGACAAATGCACCGAGGGTATTTGAACGTTTTATAGGGGAGGTATTTAGCGAATTGGTTAGGGAAGGGAAGGTCATACTATACATGGACGATATACTAATAGCAACGGAGACGATGGACGAACTTCTTGACGTGCTGGGGCGAGTTTCCCGGATCGCTGTGGAAAACGGATTACAGTTCCGTTGGAGCAAGTGCAAACTGTTGTGTAAGGAGACCACCTACCTCGGGTACACGATGTCAAGGGAAGGTATCCGTCCAAGTCGGGAAAACGTACAAGCGGTGCGTTTCCCCTTCCTCGGAGTGTGGATGAATTGAATAGCTTCGTTAGCTTGGCGAGCTATTTCCGCAGGTTTCTGCCCGATTTTTCGCGGTGGACAAAACCATTGTACGACATCGCGAAGAAAAGAGTAAATTTTTGGTTCGGGCCTGATAAGGTTGCGATCTTTGACGGCATCAAGCAAGCATTGGCAACTAGACCAGTGTTGGCTATATATTTGCCTGCGTTGGAAACAGAGCTCCACACCGATGCGAGTGCGGCGAGATTTGGCGCGATACTGCTGCAGCGACTGCTCGACGGGGGACTCCGACCGATTTCATGTTTTAGTCAGAGGACGACGGCCTGTGAAGCCAAGTATCACAGCTTCGAGTTGGAGTGCCTCGCGGCTGTATACGCGATCAAGCGGTTCCACGTTTACCTTCAGGGACGACCATTTAAGCTTGTCACCGATTGTGACAGTTTTCGGCTTACGTTGAGTAAGGTGGAAGTGAATCCTCGGATAGCTAGATGGGGTATGCTCCTTCAAGAATATGATTTCGTTATATAGCACCGACCAGGAAAACGGATGGGGCACGTCGACGCTCTGAACAGAAGCCACAGCGTGCTGATTCTGGAAGGGACAATCCTGGAATGCGAGCTGGCGCTGCGGCAGGAGCAGGATAAAGTCATCAGCGCGATTAGGAATCGTCTTGAGAAAGGCGAAATTAGAACAATTTGAAATTCTTCGAACTGTGCAATGGTCTTGTGTACCGACGGGTCAAAAAGGGAGACCCCTTGTTTTATGTTCCGGCGACTATGGAAGATGCGATAATGCGTCACAACCATGATGATCTCGGGCACGTTGGGTGCGACGAGATGGTTGAGCGAATTGCACATGTGTATTGGTTCCCGAACATGCGTAAAAAGGCGAGGGACCACATAGCAGCATGTTTAAAATGCGTAGAATACTCCCCGCCAAGCGGGCGGGCCGAAGGTTATCTGCACCCGATAGAGAAAGGTAATCAGCCTTTTGACACGGTACACGTGGATCATGTGAGACCGTTTGGTAAGTGAGGTCGTGGGTATAAATACCTCCTAAGTGTTGTCGACGGATTCACCAAGTTCGTGAGGTTGTATGCATGTAAGTCGACGGGCACTGACGAGGTTGTAGTACATTTGAGCGACTATTTCCGAAACTATAGTCGTTCGAGGCGCTTGATATGGAATCGCGGCACCGCGTTTACTTCCGTGATATTCGTTGACTTCTCAGAAAAGGAGAACATTCAGCTAGTGTTACCAGCTAGGTACGCACAGAAGTAATGTACAGGTGGAGAGGATCCATCGGCTGATTGTTCCAATGATTGCAAAGTTGTCAGCGGATACGGGTAAGTGGGACAAGGTGATCCCAGATGTTGAGTTTGCCGTCAATAATGTTATGAGCAAGGCGACGGAGCAACGGCCCAGTGTTCTGTTATCTGGCCTTGAACAGAAGGAAAAGGTGTCCGATTGCTTGCGTGAGCATCTGAGATGCTCACGTTCAATAAGAGGCGTTTGATCAAAATCAAACGTAGAAGTTTTTTGTTCTTATTTGCGATTTATTTTCTGTTTTACTTCGATTGACGCGATAACGTACCGAGTCGGGGACGACTCTAAAGTCAGGATGGCCGAAACTGTAGGGCAATGTACGCATGAGTGGATGTGCGTATGAGCAGGCAACAGTGTACGGTGGGGAAGTGTGCATGACAGTGCTGGATAGGGAGGAGGGTGGAGGTCGAGCGGACACAGCGAGCGGCGAACAGTCGAGATCCAACCAGCATGGAGAGTGATCGGTCTTCTGCTGTTTTAGTTAGATTGCGTAATAAATGAGATTCTGTTGGTTGAACCAGGAGTTCTGCTTGATTGATTCATCCCAAACCTTAGCCACCCTTAGTTGGTAGGTACTTACAATGTAATATTTTCATTGTGTATAAGTGTGAACAAACATTTGTATTTATGTATTTATTATAAATCAATATATAGTAATAATTATGTAAAAATATCTTACTGCTTATGAATTATTTTTATGTTATGTCAACGAACATAATATTCAACAAAATGTAGCAGTACCTTTAGAATAGTTACATGTACATGCAATTCATTTCATTCGGCTACATAAAGCCATGCGCTATCATACCAGAAAGCTGAACTTATTGCATTATCATTTAAAACAATTGAAAAGCGCGTTCATATATACAGAGATATTAAATAAATCTGACAATGTAAATTTCATGATTATTGACGTAACAAATTATAACAAATTTTGGAATATTTATTAGTCAAATTTTGTTAAATTTGCCTGTCAGTTTGAACAGAATTGAAGCAAATACTCACTTATGGTCCCGGGAAAGGCGCATGCATCCTCCGTCTTACTCTGCAGTCCGTACCACTAGAGACAATAATTAAAAAGTAGAACGAAACAATAACATAGCTCTACGTGTAGCCTTCAACATTGCCAAAAATACATAACGAAACAGAAACAAAATAAAATGTAAACCATAATTTTCAACATACAGCCATCTTCTCGAATAATATAGATACTTATCGTATTTCTTCAACATCAGATTCTCCTGATATTTACGAAACTTTGTGCACAATTTCCATAATTATTTTACATTCCGTCAAACCATCTGTATATTAGCAACATTGCTCAAAATCATTTAGTGGCAAAGGCTACAGTCAAATAAGATGGTAAATAGTGCCTCCCAAGGAAATGGACTAAAACTTAAAAAAAAATGATTTTAATATAAAAAGATACTTTTCAATAGGTGGAAAAACTTCCTCCCGCTAACAATCCTGAAAAATTAAATTAATAAATCCATAAAAATGATGTTTCTCATAATTTACTATAAGATATCCACAAGATTTCCATAAAAGTTTCATATTGTTTCAATATATTTTATGTAAATTTTGCATTTGCATCTCATACAATTTCCACATCCTTTAGAGCTTCTCCTGTGATTTCCATAAATGTCTTATAAAATTCCCGTTAGATTCTCCTGAGTTTCGCGTAAGATTCTAAAATACTACCATAGGATTAATTAAAGAACTCAGTAAGATTCTTATATAATCAAAGAAAATTTATCTATGCGATTAGGAGAATATAAAAATATAAAACAGTACTAAAAGAGAAACCTTTAAAATGTCATAACTTTGCTATTTTTCACCTTGAATACATTTTTAACGGCATTTAATGGGAAATCGAATGGATTTTCTAAATATGACTTTGGTTCTAATATATTGCATGTATTTTAATCCTATGCCAACTGAAAAGCCGTTTAAAAATGTTTATTCTTATGGGGGTTTATTTTCGCAGGTATGTGGCAGAATCATCGGTCATAAGGCAGGTTTAAAAGTAGAACATAATATTTGCAAACGGTTCTTTGAAAATTTTTTTTACAATGAAGGAAGAAAGGAGTAACATTTGTTGAAAAATAATTTTTGTAGTGTCAAAATCATTGAATAAAATGTTTTCGTCTTCATTTCCTAGGAGAAGAGGGCACTTCTTGCCATTTTATTCAGTTGTAGTCTTTGTTCAACTTTTAAATACAAAGCTAAATGCATGCCAAGCGTTGTTTATACGTATAAGTACATTCAAATGCTTTTTATATTTATTTATAATTTCAGATTCATTGTCAAATTTCATTTGTCTAGTTTGTTGTAATGAAGCATCGTTAAAAAATTATAATGTAAAATAGGATTATATGTTAACTACAAAAGTCTATTTATATTTAAAAATCAATTATTTAATTTTAGTCACAAAATTTATTATATATTATAATTTTGTATACTGGTCTTTAACAGGATGTCCAGCAATACTTTTAAACCAATTGCATGTATATTTTCAGTTTATTATAATTCCCGTATATTTAACCTGGCGTTAAAGGTCTAGATAAAAATAACACATTGATATGGAACTTATTTCACGTTTTAAGCGTGGTCACCTAAATCAGAAAATGCATACGACGCTGACTCGTGAACGAAGAGTATACCAGACAAGAACCGTACAGCATACCGCGATGCCCGCCAAAAAGTGTCCGTCAGAGGATGCTTGGCATGAATCGACGAAGATGGAAACAATATTTCTTTCAATTTACGACAGTTTTTCTAAACAACGACTTACCTAGATTATTACTTTGATTGGCGACTTATATTTTTAATTTTATCGAAAATCTAATATAACAATTGGAATTAGAAAAAAGATGTATTGATCCACGGTAGGGACTGATTTCTTCTTTTCTAATTCCAATTGTCATATTAGATTTTCAATCAAATTATATCAATATATATCGGCAACCAAACCAGCAATCCAGGTAAGTTGTTGCCTAGTAAAACGGTCGTAAGTCGAAACAGATTTCTGCTAATAAAGTTAGACGTTAAAATTGAAATAAATAGAAACAATATTACTAAGAATGACAATAATCTAGCCACTGGAGCTTACTAGGGTGCAATCAAACTTCTCCGGACCGAGTACGCATAAACAGAACACGATTGCCTGAATGAACAAAAGTGAGTATAGAAAGTCTATCTATGTTCCGCACTCGAACTTTAAAGTAAAGAGGTAACGCGATATATCGTTATTAAGACAGTAAAACAGTCATTCTATGATAGACGAATTCCCCAACACCGAATTATGTGAATTTAATCACCAAACTCCTGTAGCGAGCAGTTCACTCCTAGGAAAAAACTGTGTTGGAAGGATCTCCCCACGACGCAAACCTCGAACGAACACGGGCCTGCAATACCGATCAGCTAGTCGCGATCTTGTCCTGGAGCAGAGCAGTAGACTAGAGGGAAGATAGCGTTGACCATCTTTAATCTAGAAACTTTGTTATATTTTAAAATAAAGAGACATAAATCCTCATCACCTTTCCTGAATGCCGATATTGGCGTAATTCGGCAAGAGTCTCGTGCACCCACAAATACGGGGCTTCAATCTCAAACTTTTAAGAAAACAGTAAAAGTACCATTCTTAACGTCGTTGCCCCGCATAACGAAACAATCGACTTCACGATTCCGTCATGTATCCCCTGCCCGTTCAAGAGTCTGCGCCTAATACACATTCAACGTATCCGCACAAGAATCAACGGTCCTTTTTAGGATTATAAACACTGAAAGTATTATTTCAGGGCCATTAGAAACAAATTTGTTGGATTTTTAAAAGAAAGTCAAATTTTGACTTTCTTGCGTTATGTATGCGTATTTAAATTCCGCATACTGAAGTTATAGTGGGACCTCGTCCAAAATTAAATTTCGAAATTTAATTTTGGTTAAGTTGAAAAAGTTAAATTAAATTTAACTTTTCTCAATGAAAAAAATCGCCTGCGCCCGACGACGGGGTACGAACCCGGGTCGTTCAGTTGCCGGTTGGATGCACTAACCAGACCAGCGACCTTCCACCGAGAAAAGTTTTATACATGCTGAAATCAATTTTATTACCCATTGATTAACACGAATCAAGTATCGATAACCTTAATGAGTGCATCCAACCGGCAATTGGAAGATCAGGTTCGTATCCCGGCGTCGGACAGGCGAATTTTTTCATTGAGAAAAGTCACGCAATTCGAAATTTAATTTGGAGGGGGGGTGCACGAATTTCCACTACAACTCCAGTGTGCTGAGTTTAAATATGCATACATAACGTAAGAAAGTCAACATTTGACTTTCTTACAAAAATCTAATAAATTTGTCTCTAATGGCCCCGAAATAATGCTTTCAATGGTTATTATCGTTATGGGATGTGTAGGTAAATACTCCGGTTTCAGAAAAATAAATTTTAAATTAAAAGTTTTATTACGGAAAATTATAACTACAGTATTTAAAAGTAAAGAAAATCATATTTCATTATATTATTCTCCTGCTCAAAATTTTAAACACAATTATGTTTATATATTACAACGTGCACGGAGAAAAAAGATTAGTTTAATCCAGCAGAAACAATTATGCTGACAGGTAATGTGCGATGAACACAAATTTGTGTACTGCCAAAATAGAAGATGTAAGTCGGACATAACTTTCTATCAGCAACGCGTAAAACTGAGGTTATCACAACAGAAATAAGGTTATGTTGCCATTTTTATGTTGAGTTTACATAACAATTATGTTGAGTTGTATTTTACATAACACTTACGTTGAGGTAATCCAAATTGGAATTATTGGAACATAACATTTTTCTCCGTGTGTTTATTAGTACGAATCTTACGGTTACAATCTGATTTTTTGTTTTTCTGATTTTCTATTAATTACAATTTTAATTATTGAAATAAATTAAAAATTAAATTTTAAAAAGACCTATTATACTATCTCTAAAAGCATAAGGGAATTATTTAAAACGTAAGTAAAATGTCATTGTAACAAAATAATATTGTAATAAAATATTATTATGTATTAATAATATTTATATTTGTAACAGCCAGTTGTGAACATGTACTTAATTGATTTCACGTATATTTTCTGCATAAATTTCATTTCTCGTATATTTAACGCTCTTCACACTTGCTAGACGTCCTATTAAAGTACTCCATCAGCTTTCAGAAAATATAAGTTGTAAACAATATTTTCTGGAGCATAACTTATATATAATCGAATAAATTAAATGATTTCAAATATAATCAGAACTACAATATGAAAATAAATGACAATCTTGACATTTTTTGTAGTTTTACTTTAAAATTACATATAACGATACTTCACAAACTGTAAGTACTTATTATATAATTTGTTAGTTAGCAGAGAAGTATAGTTACATTGTTCAATTACACGCGGAACACTACAAAAAGACAATATATAACAGATCAGTATAGAATTTTATTACTTACTCGTCCATTATCGAAATCTCGACCACCTCCAATCGTCAGTCTTGCTTTCGCCTTCATCGCATCGGACAAAGGAATCTAGAATAGTAATAAAATTAAAATATATTATTTTTAATTCAGTTGTATTTCGTTTACATTTTGGATAAGTTGTCTAATACTAACAGCATTGGTGGATATTTTCGCAATATCAACCGTGAATGTCGGATTGACAGGATTGTTTAAATTAGGGAGAATTGTAAATGACTAACTGCAAAGTGTAAAATAATAAAACAAAAAATTTATTGAATGATTATCAAACGGTGATAATAATAATTCATACAATATAATTCTGGAATTTAACAATAACGCGCCTCAAATGTGAATTGCGAACAATACAATTGGTATAAAGTAAATAGTTGCTAATACAAGAGAATTATTCTCGAATAAATTGAATAAACCACGTTAATAGTGGTTAATTAATCGAAATTCTAATAAAAAAAAAGAACTCTAATTTAAAAAAAGAGAGTTGGTAGGAAATCTGAACCCACTGTGTCAGTGGATGAAGATTAGAAAAGAGAGGAAATTCAGTTACTGAATTTACAAGGAAAAGGTGAAAAGCTCAGTGGCTGAGCTGGAGAAAGGAAAAAGGTTTTGCGATAATTACCTTGACCTGAAATGCAATAATTAAATTCGATAAAGAGACGGCCGAATTGCCAGTCTCTCGATAAACCAAAATAGTG